>MCJB01007591.1:0-19127 GCA_002018475.1 Nicotiana obtusifolia | reverse complement strand
CTCAGACGTAGCTCCCTTCTTTTTTTTTGGGGGTGTGAAGCAGTCAAACCAAAATACCCAACAAGCATTAGCTCTCCCTAAAATGGAGGTGATCCAGCCGCACCTTCCATTACGACTACCTTGTTACGACTTCACTCCAGTCACTAGCCCTGCCTTCGGCATCCCCCTCCTTGCGGTTAAGGTAACGACTTCGGGCATGGCCAGCTCCCATAGTGTGACGGGCGGTGTGTACAAGGCCCGGGAATGAATTCACCGCCGTATGGATGACCGACGATTACTAGTGATTCCGGCTTCATGCAGGCGAGTTGCAGCGTCCAATCCAAACTGAGGACGGGTTTTTGGGGTTAGCTCACCCTCGCGGGGTCGAGACCCTTTATCCTGGCCATTGTATTACGTGTGTCGCCCAGGGCATAAGGGCATAATGACTTGACGTCATCCTCACCTTCCTACGGCTTATCATCGGTAGTCTTTTCAGGGTTCCAAACTCAACGATGGCAACTAAATACGAGGGTTACGCTCGTTGCGGGACTTAACCCAACACCTTATGGCACGAGCTGATGATAGCCATGCACCACCTGTGTCCGCGTTCCCGAAGGCACCCTTCTTTTTCAAGAGGATTCGTGACATGTCAAGCCCTGGTAAGGTTCTTCGCTTTGCATCGAATTAAACCACATGCTCCACCGCTTGTGCGGGCCCCCGTCAATTCCTTTGAGTTACATTATTGCGAACGTACTCCCCAGGCGGCGGGATACTTAACATATTAGCTACAGCACTGCACGGGTCGATACACACAATGCCTAGTATCCATCATTTATGGCTAGGACTACTGGGGTATCTAATCCCGTTCGCTCCCCTAGCTTTCGTCTCTCAATGTCAGTGTCGGTCCAGCAGAGTGCTTTCACCGTTGGTGTTCTTTCTGATCTCTACGCATTTTATCGCTCCACCGGAAATTCCCTCTGTCCCTACCATACTCCAGCTTGGTAGTTTCCACCGCCTGTCCAAGGTTGAGCCTTGGGATTTGACGGCAGACTTAAAAATCCACCTACAGACGCTTTATGCCCAATCATTCTGGATAACGCTTGCATCCTCTGTATTATCGCGGATGCTGGCACAGAGTTAGCCGATACTTATTCCCCAGATACCATTATTGCTTCTTCTCTGGGAAAAGAAGTTCATGAACCATGGGCCTTCTACCTCCATACGGCATTGCTCCGTCAGGCTTTTACCCACAATGGAATATTCTCCACTACTGCCTCCTGTAGGAGTCTGGGCTGTGTCTCAGTCCCAGTGTGGCTGGTCATCCTCTCGGACCAGCTACTGATCATTGCCTTGGTAAGCTATTGCCTCACCAACTAGCTAATCAGACGCGAGCCCCTCCTTGGGCGGATTCCTCCTTTTACTCCTTAGCCTACGGGGTATTAGAACCCGTTTCCAGCTGTTGTTCCCCTCCCAACGGCAGGTTCTTACGCGTTACTCACCAGTCCGCCACTGGAAACACCACTTCCCGTCCGACTTGAATGTGTGAAGCATGCCGCCAGCGTTCATCCAAAGCTAGGATCGAACTCTCCATGAGATTCGTAGTTGCATTACTTTTAGTTTCCTTGTTCGTAGACAAAGCGGATTCGGAGAAGATTCCTTGTTCCTTCAAAAAAGGCATTAAATTATATACAAGTAGTGCTATTAATGAATCAGGAATCTATGTTGCAGAAGCACATGACGTTCATATTACAAAGAACTTGTCTTACGAAGAGGTTTTAGTTTATAATTTTAGATGGCAGGTCAACAAGTTGGGGACCAAGAAAGTGACTTCCGTAATGATATCATGGAGGAATATGAACGTTGAAGGTAAGACGTTGGAAGTCGTAGAAGAGATGAATTCTAAGTACCCTCTGTTGGTTCAGATAGAAGATTCTTGACGACTGTAGCTTGCATGTTTTTTCATAACCTATGCCATGTGATTCTGATGAACCGATATTCAGAATTGAAGAGTTACAACATTTTCAGGAGCAGAATTATTTGCGCACAAGGTATGGGATAGTCCTTTTTGCAGAGGAGACTCTATCAAAATTTTCGCAAAATCTGTAAGGGCTAGCTTCTCCTTTAAGAGTCCTTTACATTCGAGGACGAATGTTCCAAATAGGGAAAGATGTTACACCCCATACTTTCATGTTAGAATTCATCTTAAGTGAATTAATATGAGCCAGAGAGTTGAAGGAACTTTACAAATATAAATGATTGTCTAAGACAAGATTTACGGAAGTATCATGAGGGTTGAAAGGTTAAGACGCTAATCGAATAGAAGAAAATAAGTTTCGTCGAAAGCCGGCAGGTTTGGAGTATTATAACCTGTACTTGTGACATGATATAGGGTGATTAAGATGATAAGAAGGTTATGTTATGAGGTAATTTAGTTGTATGAGAGTTGTGTGTTATATTTTGAAACGAAGCGAGTTGTGAAACAAAAGTCGTCACAAGTTAAGTTCATAAATTTTTATGAAATTTAGGTCCGATGTTACTGAGATTTCTCTCAATGTCCTTGGAATTACGGGGTGATCTGCCCATCAACTTGAAGACCTACAAGTCTAGTTTTCAACGCATTAAACCGTTTCTCGATATGATGTCGAAGTAAAGATATATTCGCGTTTTTGCGAGACTGCACAAGTAGCTCCTGTTGGGATCCACTTGAGACGGCCACCGACCTTACTTCTTTTAAAAGATGTTTCAGCCTCATTTCAAATCATTTCTCACCCAAAATTCGTCCAAAATCTCTCCAAAACCCTCTCTAACATATCTCAAGATCCCAAGAACTAAACTCAAGGGGAATCAACTCAAATCATCACCAAAAGTTTTAAAGACTACAAGAGAATACTTCTATGATGTTGTGGTGTAATTGAGAGCAATTGTAAGCTAAGTTGAGATGGAGTTTTGAGTTTTAGCTGCTTTCCAAGGTATTTGATTGTGCCTAAGGCTAATCTTGTGTTGGTAGTGTTGTTTGAGTGAAAAACCATAAGCACTTGAAATAACATGGGATATGGTTATCTTTTTGGTTGGACTGTTTTGTGGCTAAATATATGGTTTGGGGTGGCTGTCTGTCACTCCTCATTTTTTTGATTAGGCGGCGAGATTTAAATAAACCCTTGCGGATAAAAAGTCTAATAAAACTCGCAAAAAGGGGATTTCCAATTCTGGAAGTGACAAGGATAGGATTAATCGTGAAAATTTAAAGCCGCCACCTGACAAGCGATTCTGGTGTGCCAGGCCACCGTCTTAGAACTTGGACTTAAAGTCAAGTTCATACTAGAGAGTTGGGTAAGGGGATTCATTTGATTCGGGGAGAAGGTGTTAGGCATTCCCAGAATCCCGTGAAAATCACGGTTGCGTACTCGATTCAGTTGACTTTTAGAATATTCGAATTGAGACGAACACAAACAAGAGAAACAAATGCACAAGAGGTTCGAGGTCGTTCCCACCTAATAAAAGGAAAATAAAACTGAAACTGAAATATTACGAGCTTCAATTTTGGTCCTCACATACAAGTACTTCGGGGCATTCCCCGGAATGTCAAATACATAAGTCCTTCAGGGCATTCCCCGGATAAGTTCAACTAGGGAACGACCTCTCACCTCAAAGATTAACAAAATGTCCTAGAATTTCCTACCCAGGCGTGATCGGCCTAAATATGCTACTAGCGAGCGATGTAATAAATTAAGAAAACCAGAATCTAAAATAAAGAAGGATAAGATTCAATTCATGGCCTTACTCTTTTAACTTTTAGTTCATGCATTTAACCAAACCCTGCCCGAAAGCTATATGAGACAAGAAAAGAGTAGAACATCGTTGCAAATGGGGGATATGCTATCGCATATCCCTCATGCGAACCGCATTCTACGCTTAAAGGGTCGCAGGTCAGCACAAGATGTAAGGTAGTATCTAGGGTCGAAGTGCGGTCACATCTGCGATCGCAGATCGCATATGCGAATCGCGAATCGCACGCCGAAATCGCAAACTGGAGCAGAATCCTGGTTAAAATTTTGATGTAAAAAATGCGACACTCAAGCTAAAAATGCGGGCCGCATATCGACTTTGCGCTCGCAGATTTAGCACTGAATACAGACTGGCCCTACGCTTCTGGCAATTAGGTCCAAAATGCGAACTGCATATCAGTTATGCGGTCGCAGATTCGGTACCCAACTACGGATGATTTGATTATTTGCTTCGATTTTTCCATTGTCGACTGATTATATCAAACATCAAATATTTTATGAATTCACTGAGATATAATTTGGACATATCAATTCAATTCATGAAAATCAACAAATTGGATACAAGCAACCATAGATCTATCGTACTTTCATCTTACACAACCAAAATGAGCAAAAATTAAGAGATTGAACCTGAATGAGAACCCGCAGTGATTTTGAATGGCGATACCAGCGACAGGAACAATAATCGGCGACCGAAAATCGGACCAGCAACTAGAATCAGAGCCTCAGTCCCTCCTCGATCAAAATTGGTTTTTGAAAGATAGGGGAAATGTGAGTTCCTTTGTTTTCTGGTTTTCTTCTGAAATTTTAGAGAAGAAGAAGGCTCAAAAATGGGTCGTTTCCCCCATCTCTCTCTGAAAACTCTCTGATTTTTACTGGGTTCCCCTTTATTTCTTGCTCTCCAAGGAATTCCCCCCTAGAATCCCCCCAAAATCAGTTAGTTAAATCAGTGATGATGGAAAATCAGTGGGGTGAGAGGAGTGCGTGTGTCTATTGCGTGTGGGGGGGGGGGACCGTTACTCTGTCAGAGGTTGTTAGGATATATCCCGGTGGGACAAATTAGAGGGGTGATTTAGTCAATTTTGGGGTGGGGGTTGGGTTCTTGGGCTACTGAATTTGGATTTGTACTTGGATTGGGCTCCCACATAAAATTGGGGCAGAAGTAAAATTGAAGTCTGTTTTAAAACTTGCCCAAAATACAAGGCTTTTGATTGAATTTAGGAGATAAGAGCTTGGAATTATTTTGGTATTTTTCAATTTTGAACCTAAAATAGAATTAAAGTTAATAATAAAGCGGATTCCTATAAAAATAGGCTCCAATAATTATTCTAAAAGTATTATGATTATTAGAGGTGATTTTAACGCGTGGGTCAAAAATTACATGTCTACACTGTCAATTGCGAGAAATAATTTGATAACGTTGTGGCTTCTGTTGTTAAGCTTTTCTAGGTGTTAATTAAGTTTATTGAAGAAGAAAAGATGAAAAACAAGTGATTGGCGATTAAGGTTAAGGTGTTAGGCGTATGAGGCTGTTTTGGAAGACATTTTGTGGATGTGTTGAACTAGGAATAATATAGGACATATAAGTATGATGTTCTGAAGTTTGTAAACTAATTTATGGAATAAGAGTTGGATTTAATTTATATTTTATTATTAGTAAAAACGAGCTTACTGCTCAATATGATTATTAAGGTAATCAGAGAAGCTCATATTCGATTATATTGGTGTTGTTGCTATTGTTGGTTATTGTTGGTGTTGTTGGGCTATTGATGACCCTTAGTGGTCTTTGGGATGTAGCAAAAACAGTGGAGTTGCTGTCCAATTTTTCGTAAGCTATACGACTAGCCAAATACGATGGTATGACATTATATGTTGACGACAATATCATTTCACTTGTTATAGACACAAGAAGTTGGGTACGGCACCTGCTTTGTATTAGTTGGGTTTTACCAAGTTCCACGTGGCAGGGTTTGATTCTACCGAGCCTGATGATGGCCAAGTACGTTTTTACCGAACCTATTAGGGCCGAGTACGATGTGATGATGATGATGACCACAGAGGCGAATATTTTTAAAAGCTTATGTGTGTGTATATATATATATATGTGTGTGTGTGTGTGTGTGTGTGTCATGCATTTCATGTCTGTAGCTCTTGATGGTAGGGTATAATCTCGTGTTTTTGTCGCTTATTACACTCTAATTCACTGGACTTTACTTGTGTTTAGATTTAATTGGTAGTGTTTTTCCACTTATTGCGTGTTTTATGCCTTCTAGGAGTGATTGTGAGTTATGTAGATGTTATGAAGCTAATTCGAGCTATTTGGAGCTTTGAAGTCTGAGTAGAAGTCCAAGCAATTAAGCCGGAATCACGTTCGACCGTCGAAAACCAAATCTGGATGTCAAAAATTTGAAAGAATCATTTTTGGCCAGTATTTGCACTACCGCCCGCGGCATGCCCGTGAGGCTCTAGTTCAAAACGTGGCCAGAAATCATATTGTGGCACGTTTTGGAATTTTCTACATGCGCGCCGCATGGTGCAGCCCGGTATGCGATGCGGTAGCCCAAAAATGTTAGAGTGACTTCCCAATTCCGATAAAAAAAGGTAATTTCGTCCAGGGATTATTTAGGAATGGCTTAAATACACGGGAAAAATACCATTTTTGGGACTTTTGACAGATTTTCGACCTAAGGAGGCCAAGGAGGCTAAGGAGGAGTTGGAAGAACACAAGCACAAGGATTTCATCATTTCTTCCTCACTCAAGATCCGGGTTTGGATTGAATCTATGTTTTTCTTTATTTTAATTGCATTTGTGAAGAACTTCTCCATGTCTATGGAGTAGTTCCTTTTGGATTTTGATGGATTTTGTGTATTGATGATTATTTGTGGATTATAACTCTATATTTATGTATTAGAATCGTTTTTGGAAGATTAAATTGTTGCATCTATATTCACTTGTTCTTGTAATCGAAAGAGGCACAACTTGTGATATCTTTGCATTATATTGTTGGTTGAGTTCATAGATTCTTCTTAGTAATCGAAAGAGGCTAGTTGAATCATTGATTAAATCTAGTTAGGAGAATAATTGAAAGGGGTTTTCCTGAAAATCAATCTATTACGCATTCTTGCATATGTTCACAGAGCTTAAATTGGTTCATATTGTGAGTGTTGAGACTTAATCGAGAGAGCAGTTTCTACTAAACAATTGTACTGATAATTAAGTGAATTCGAGAGACTCACTCAAACATTAGAAATGAATTATCTAGAGTTAGATCTCGAATAATTATCTTGCACTATCTTATCAACCCCTATTTTCTCCCATTGATAACTTCCATGCTTACCTTTGTTGCGATTATCATTAGTCAATAGCTTTAGGTTCTTAGTTAATTCTTGTTAGAAATCATAAAAATCTCCATTGTTGATCCTCCTGGATAGCAATCAAGCTAGGAACTACTAGAACACTGTTTAAATCCAATCCCTGTAGATATGATATTATACTATATCATATTTGACTAGCGAGCACAAGTTAAGTGTGTGTTTTGTGCTCATCAGCCCTCAAAGGTACTAAGATGTTACAAGTTGTATCTTCTCTATCTCTCTTTACAATACTGTTCTTACTTATGCTTTCAGCCTTACATACTTGGTACTTTATTCATACTGACGTCCCTTTTAAATGGGGATGCTACGTTTCATGCTCGCAGGTCCCTATAGACAGGTTGACGGTCCTCCTAGTAGGCTATTAGCTCAGTGAAAGGTGTTGGTGTAGTCCACTTGCTCTAGAGTTTCCTATTTGGTCAGCATGCTTTGGACATGAATTAATTGGTATGTCCGGGCTGTATCCGACCCTTATGACGTTTATGTACTCTTAGAGGCTTATAGACAGATGTCATGTATTTGGATACTTGTATGGCCTTGTCAGCCTATGTTTGAGTGTACAAATGATTATGTCGGCCTTATAGGCCCGTATGTCACATGTATAAGTTTGCATATCATGTTGGGCCGTCCTATGTGATGGTAGGCTATAATTGCATGTTTTAATTGCTTATCGCACTCTAATTTACTGCACTTTAATTGAGTTGAGCTTTCAATCGTTAGTGTTTTGCACTAACTATGCGTTTTATGCATTATAGGAGTGATTCCGAGTTATGTAGTTATTGTAGAACTAATTCGAGTTATTTGAAGCTTTGAAATCTGAGTAAAAGCCCAAATGAATAAGCCGGGATCGTGTTCGGGGGTCGAGGATCACTGCTAGACGTCAAAATTCAAGGAAGAATCAACTGCTGAAAAAATACACTAGTGCAGCGCACTGCGACGCAGCAGTGTAAATTTATGTGAGAAATTGGCAAGGTTCAGAGGCCACCCAAGTGCATGAGCACGCACTGGCCATGCAAGTAGAGCAGTACACTATCCAAAGTGCGCGGCCAGTGCGCGAGCACACCTCCAGATGCGCGGCCGCGCACATCCAACTCTGAAAACTCCTCCCCGGCCTATTTTTGTATTTTCGGAGATGACTCTTTTGGATCTATATGGAGCCCAGCTCGCCTAAAAACTGGGCATCGGAATTTGGAGGGGAATTTTCTTGACACAAGGAGGCTAAGGAGGAGTTGGAAGAATACAAGCACAAGGATTTCATCATTCCTTCCTCATTCAAGATCCGGATTTGGATTGAATTTATGTTTTCCAATACTTTAGTCCATGTCTATAGAGTAGATCCTTTTGGGTTTTGATAGATTTGGTGTATTGATGATTGTTTGTGGATTATAACTCTATTTCTATGTATTTGAATTATTTTTGGAAGATTCAATTGTTGCATCTATAGTCACTTGTTCTTGTGATCGAAAGAGGCATAACTTCTTATATTTTTGCATTATACTGTTGGTTGAGTTCATTGATTCTTCTAAGTAATCGAAAAAGTCTAGTTGAGTAATTGATTAAATCTAGTTAGGAGAATAATCGAAAGAGGTTTTTCTAAAGACCGATCCACTACACATTCTTGCATATCTTCGCAGTGCTTAAATTGGTTCATCTCGTGAGGTTAAAACTTAATCGAGAGAGGAGTTTTTGCTGAACGTTTGAACTAATAATAGAGTGAATTTGAGAGACTCACTTGAACATTAGAAGTGAATTATCTAGAGTTAGATCCCGAACAATTATCTTGCAATTATTCTGTCAAAACCCTATCCTCTTCCACTGATAATCATAATTGCTTATTCCTTATTTCGATAGTCACTAATCAATAGCTGTAGATTTTAGATTTTTAGTTAAATTTTATTATTAATCATATAAATCTCAACTGTTGATCCTCCTGTATTAGCAATCAAGCTAGAAACTACAAGAATACTATTTAAATCCAATCCCTATGGACACAACATTATACTATACTATCTTTGACTAGCGAGCACAATTTAAGTGTGTGTTTTGTGCTCGTCAATTTTGGCGCCGTTGCCAATGATTGGCAATCAATAGTGTTTGAAATAGTTTGTTGTGCTAATTCAGGAATTTATTTTTATTTTTACTTTTATTTTGTTCTTCACGGGTTTCACCTCCGAATGCAGGCAACAGGTTGAGTCCCTGATGTATGACACGATCTTCTTCTAAAGAAGTAATACCCTACAAATCGGAATCGGAAAAACACCTGCGGTAACTGAGAAAGAGTCCACCGTAAAGTTCTTGGGAAACCTTCAACCCAAGAACACATGGCTAATAACGGTGACGATGAGGCAGCTGCAAGAGAGGTAGCACAACATAGAGAAGAAGCTGCAAGGATAGCAGCTGAGGCAGCCCATAGAGCTGATGAGGAAACTGTGGAAGAGAATAGGGGTCGAAGATTCAATCTAAAAGACCCTTGATTGAAGACACGTTCGAGAATATGCTACCAAGGCCTAGTAGAGCATTGGTAACTATGCCAGACCAGTCTAAAATCAAGGATTGTCAAGTGTTAGACTTCCTCCAATTGCAGCAAATAATCTCGAGTTGAAGCAATGTTTGCTTCAAAAACATTCAAAACAACTACTCTTTTAGAGAGAAGATGAACGAAGATCCAAACACGTATCTGATGGACTTCGAGGAGATTATGAACACCTTCCAATATAATGGGGTGTCACAAGATGCAGTGTATTTAAGGGCATTCCCCTTTTCACTTAAAGATGATATGAAGCAGTAGCTTCGAGGCTTGCCAAATAGATCAATTAGAACATGGGAGGAATTAACCAGAAATTTCTTGATAGATATTTCTCCTCAGCTAAGACGGGCATTTATAGAAGAGAAATCCATAACTTCTACCAGAAAGAGAATGAAACTGTTTTTTAAACATGGGAGAGGTTTAAGGAAATAGTCAGAAAGTGTCAACATAGCAGAAATTGAACTCTGGATGCAACTCCAGGACTTTTTGGATGGATTGACACCGGCCTCACGTAGAACATTGAGCAATGCAGTTGGAGGCCCTTTGATGAAGAAGACTCCAGAGGTGATAATTACAATTCTTAATGAGTTGTTTGAATATGCAAATCAGTGGCCCTCTAAGAGTGCGGGAAAGAAGAAGATCAACTGGTGTTCACCAAGTTGATGCTAACACATCTGTTCAGGTACAACTTGATGCTATGGCTATGGAGATAAGGAAGCTGACCTTAGCCTTGATATAAATTGAGCCTCACGCAGGTTGTAATATATGTGGAAGAGGACACCCTACTCATGAGTCTCAAGCCTCAACTGAGGAAGTGAATGCTGTGGGAAATTATACTCCAATGGGTCAGAGGCACCCCGATTTTTCATGGAGTTCATCCGGGGTTACTGCAAATGCATGGCAGCAAAACAACCATATACCCCAGGGACAAAGAGCTCCAGTTTTTCAAAATCAACAAAGGCAGAAGTTCCAGCCTCAACAGTCCAATCAGCCTTGTCTAGAAGATCTGACGAAAGCCTTCATTGTCAAGACAGATGAGAGGCTAGACGCTCATGGAGTAGCCATCAAAAATCTTGGCACGCGTTTTCGAAACTTGGAGAGACAAGTGGGACAGATTGCAACAATATTATCTGAGAGAGTCCTGGGGTACTCTGCCGGCTGATACTAAAAGAAACCCTAAAGAAATAGTGAATGTTGTGACCTTGAGAAGCGGGCAAGTGTTAAAAGATACCACCCTGATCCAAAAAGAGGTGGCACTTTGAAAAGGAAGTGGGGAGCAACAGGAGAATGATATTGATAAGAAGAATAAAGGCAATAAGGGAGCTGACAAACAAAAGAAGGAGGAAACATCAAGAAGAGAGGAATCCAATGAGAGTGAGCATATGCCTGCTCTAACTTTTCCTTAAAAGTATATAGAGAAAAGTTGGACAAGCAGTTTCAGAAATTTCTGGATATGCTGAAATAGGTTAATGTAAATTTTCCATTCACAGAAGTGCTCTCCCAAATGCCAGCTTATGCCAAATTTATGTAGGAGATCCTGATGAAGAAGAGGAAGATAGAAGAGACCTCAGCGGTCAAGCTCACAGAGCATTGTAGTGCAATCTTGCAAAACAAACTCCCACAAAAGTGTGGAGATCCAGGGAGTTTTACTATACCTTGCACATTAGGCATTCTTAATTTTAATAAGTCTTTATGTGATTCTGGTGCCTCAATTAATTTAATGCCTTTGTCTATTTACAAGAAATTGGAGAATGAGCTTGGAGAAATAAGGTATGCGCCAATATCTTTGCAGCTGGCAGACAAAACAACTGTAATACCCGAGGGGATAGTGGAAGATGTCTAAGTTAGGGTGGATAAGTTCGTATTTCTAGTAGACTTTATAGTGGTGAAGATGGAGGAGAAAAAGGAGATACATCTAATCTTAGGAAGACCATTCTTGGCAACGGGTAGAGAAATTTTATATATACATGGTAGAAAACTCATGCTTAGAGTGGGTGAAAAGACTGTAACGTTCAAGTTGAATGTAGAGACAGGGATGAAAAAGGAGAAGCCAGCTGCAAGCGTAGAGTGGAAAGTGAAGAGTTCGAAAGAGAAGGTCCCAGTGATAGAAAAAGACAAGTGTGAGGTGTACCCCAAGAAGGCTTAGAAGAAGCTGTCTATATGGATGTGTGCACTAGTTCGGGCGAGAAGAATGGAGCCCGACGTTGATTCAGACCTCGACTAGATATTCAGGGAAGTTTTCTCTACCTTATGTTTTTTAATTGTGTGTCATGGGGACATGCCACAACTTAGAGTGTGGGGTGGGAAATATTTGTATGTTGTATGTATAATAATTCTTCTAGTTTCTTTTGGTTAGTTGTAGCAGTTTGAGAGAGAAAAACTTTAAAAAAAATAATCAAAACATAAAAATATTTGAAATTTTTTATTTTTCCCGACGATGGATATCAATCGACAGGGTTCTTGAGGGATTAAAAGTCGAAAAAAAAGACAAAAAAAAAATTCTTTTGTTAGGTAGTGTAATAATTCCCCCTTAGTTTTTTTTTTTTTTTGTGTTGCGGTTCTTTTCCAAGGATTTTGTTTGAATCGGGTGTAGTTAGTTTTTGTTTTGTAGAATAGTAGGAAACCTTGTGCTATGATTTGAATTGGAAGCAATATCTCTTAAATTTGTTATGCCTTGAGAATAGTGAGGGCTTTAGTTGTGACACTTAGGCTCAAATTTTGACTCTTGTATGAGGACCTTAAATTGTATGATCTTAATATTGCTAACTGCTTTGACTAGAGGGTCTTGATAATCCAATTTTGAGTGAGTTATGTGCCATGTGTTTGTGAGGTTTTTGTTTTATTCTGTGCATTGCATTTGATGTCTAGAACTTGCCCCATGTGTTTGCAAAGCAAAATGGTAGTTTTATGCAGTCGTGGAAGTGATATAGACATCTCGTTGTTGAGCCAGTTATATGCTTCTACCTACCTAATTGTTATGTATCTTAGTTAACCCCTTTGAGCTTGTAATCTTGTTTCTTTGGAAACTACATTACAAGCCTTACTCATTTGTTTGAATTGACCATCTACTTGAACCCTGTACCTCTCATGAGCACTTGAAATTGTTATGAACTTTGAATAAAGTTGAAGTGTGGGGTGGTTGTTTTGGCTTTTGAGTGGAACTAATGAAATAAGGAGAAAGGTGCACTGTTTTGAGAAAAAGAAAGTAAGAGCCACTTGAAAGAGAAAAGAAAAAAAAAATATAGTTGTATTGTTGTGCAAAATATTCTTTGATAGTTGCAACTCTTGATGTAATTGTGCTTAAAGAAGTTGGGAGTTAATGTATATATATGTGAAGGTGGAGTTATGATTTGACATAAGTGTGGGATTTTGAAAGATTAATTGTATGTATTAAAGTACTTAGGGAGGTGTAGTAACTCTATATCCAAATGTATCCTACCACTGTTGCAGCCTACATTACAACCAATTAAAGTCCTACTTGATCCTTGACTGAATGAGCTCGAATTTGTAGAGTAGTAGACTACGGGCAAGCCTATGGTTCATCTTTTGTGGCATATGAATGTTGTTTTTGAGAGTAAGCGAATTCTTTCTATCTTGAGTTCCTAATTGTTCTTAGTTTCTATGATGTGTGGAAATACTCTCTATTGTTGTGCGAGGGCATTTGATTCATGAAGGAAAGGTAATGTCGTTGACCTCTAGGTTAGAGTGAGTGAGTGAGTTGTAAACAATGCGTGGTTCTTGGGAGTCAAGTGTTAAGGCTAGCATGTTACACTATTGTGCTTAATCTATTTTAAATATTCTTGATATGACGAGTTATGAGAGTTGTGTAATAGGGTCGTGTCTATATAAAGTGTAGTTTGATTGCTTGAGGAAGAACAATGATTTAAGAATGGGGTGTTGATGGTAAGCTATAATTGCGTGTTTTAGTTGCTTATCGCACTCTAATTTACTGCACTTTAATTGCGTTGAGCTTTCAATCGCTAGTGTTTTGCACTAATTGTGTGTTTTACGTCATGTAGGAGTGATTCCGAGTTATGTAGATATTGTGGAACTAATTCGAATTATTTGGAGATTTGAAGTCTGAGTAAAATCCTAAAGGAATAAGCCGGGATCGTGTTCGAGGGTCGAGGATCACTGCTAGACGTCGAAATTCAAGGAAGAATCAACTGCTAAAAAAATACACTAGTGCGACGCAGCAATGTAAATTTATGTAAGAAACTGGCAAGGTTCATAGGCCACCCAGGTGCACGAGCACGCACTGGGCGCACAAGTAGTGCAGTACACTGACCAAAGTGCGCAGCCAGTGCGCGAGCACACCTCCAGATGCGCGGCCGCGCACGTCCAACTCTGGAAACTCCTCCCAGGCCTATTTTTGTAATTTCGGAGATGACTCTTTTGGATCTATATGAAGCCCAGCTCGCCTAAAAATTGGGTATCGGAATTTGGAGGGGAGAATTCTGGACCCAAGGAGGCTAAGGAGGAGTTGGAAGAATACAAGCACAAGGATTTCATCATTCCTTCCTCACTCAAGATCCGGGTTTGGATTGAATTTATGTTTTCCTATACTTTAGTTACATTTGTGAAGAACTTCTCCACGTCTATGGAGTAGATACTTTTGGGTTTTGATGGATTTGGTATATTAATGATTGTTTGTAGATTATAACTCTATTTTTATGTATTTGAATCATATTTGGATGATTTAATTATTGCAGCTATAGTCACTTGTTCTTGTGATCGAAAGAGGCATAACTTGTGATATCTTTGCATTATATTGTTGGTTGAGTTCATAGATTTTTCTAAGTAATAGGAAGAGGATAGTTGACTCATTGATTAAATCTGGTTAGAGAATAATCGAAAGAGGTTTTCCTAAAGACCAATCCACTACGCATTCTTGCATATCTTTATACTGCTTAAATTGGTTCATCTCGTGAGGCTAAGACTTAATCGGGAGAGGAATGTTTGCTGAACGTTTGAACTAATAATAGAGTGCATTCGAGAGACTCACTTGAACATTGGAAGTGAATTATCTAGAGTTAGATCTCGAATAATTATCTTGCATTTATTCTGTCAAAACCCTATCCCCTTCTACTGATAACCTTAATTGCTTATTCCTTGTTTCGATAGCCACTAGTCAATAGCTGTAGATTTTAGATTCTTAGTTAAATTTTATTATTAATCATATAAATCTCAACTGTTGATCCTCCTGTATAGCAATCAAGCTAGAAACTATGAGAATACTATTTAAATTCAATCCCTGTGGACACGACATTATACTATACTATCTTTGACTAGCGAGCACAAGTTAAGTGTTTGTTTTGCACTCATCAATTTTGGCGTCATTGCCAAGGATTGGCAATCAATAGTGTTCGAAATAGTTTGTTGTGCTAACTCAAGAATTTATTTTTATATTTACTTCGAGAATGCGCTACCAAGTCCTGGTAGAGCATTGGGTATGCCAGACCAATCTACAATCAAGGATTGTCAAGTGTTAGACCTCCTCCAACTGCAGCAAATAATTTCGAGTTGAAGGAATGTTTGCTTCAAAAGCATTCAAAACAACTGCATTTTCAGAGGAAGATGAATGAAGATCTAAACACGCATCTGATGGACTTCGAGGAGGTTAAGATCACCTTTCAATACAATGGGGTGTCACAAGATGTTGTGTATTTAAGGGCATTCCCCTTTTTCACTTAAAGATGATGCACAGTCGCTTCGAAGCTTGCCAAATGGATCAATTAGAACATAGGAGGAATTGACTAGAAAATTTCTTGATAAATATTTTTCCTCAGCTATGACGGGCAAGTTTAGAAGAGAAATCCATAACTTCTGCCAGAAAGAGAATGAAACTGTTTTTGAAGCATGGGAGAGGTTTTAGGAAATAGTCAGAAAGTGTCAACATAGCGGAATTGAACTCTGGATGCAACTCCAGGACTTTTGGGATGGATTGACACCGGCGTCACGTAGAACATTGAGCAATGCAGTTGGAAGACCTTTGATGAAGAAGACCCCAGAGGAGATAGTTACTATTCTTGATGAGTTGTCTGAAGATGCAAATCAGTGGCCCTCTAAGAGTGCGGAAAGAAGAAGATCAACTGATGTTCACCAGGTTGATGCTAACACATCTGTTCAGGTACAACTTGATGCTATGGCCATGGAGATAAGGAAGCTGACCTTAGCCTTGTATATCATGTTGGGTGGTCCTATGTGATGGTAGGCTATAATTGCATGTTTTAGTTGCGTATCACACTCTAATTTACTGCACATTAATTGAGGTGAGCTTTCAGTCGCTAGTGTTTTGCACTAATTGTGTGTTTTATGCCTTATAAGAGTGATTCCGAGTTACGTAGATATTGTAAGACTAATTTGAGTTATTTAAAGCTTTAAAGTTTGAGTAAAATCCCAAGGAATAAGCCGGGATCGTGTTCAGGGGTCGAGGATCACTGCTAGACGTCAAAATTTAAGGAAGAATCAACTAAAGAAAAAATACACTAGTGCGACGCAGCAGACTAAATTTATGTTAGAAATTGGCAAGGTTAAGAGGCCACCCAGGTGCACGAGTGCGCACTGGGCGCGCAAGTAGAGCACTACACTGTCAAAAGTGCACGGCCAGTGCGCGGCCGCGCACGTCCTACTCCAAAAACTCCTCCCAAGCCTATTTTTGTAATTTTAGAGATTACTCTTTTGGATCTATATGAAGCTCAGCTCGCCTAAAAATCGGGTATCGAAATTTGGAGGGGAGAATTCTAGACCCAAGAAGGCTAAGGAGGAGTTGGAAGAACACAAGCACAAGGATTTCATCATTCCTTCCTCACTCAAGATCCAGGTTTGGATTGAATTTTTGTTTTCCTATACTTTAGTTACATTTGTGAAGAACTTCTCCATGCCTATAGAGTAGATCTTTTGAGTTTTGATGGATTTGGTGTATTGATGATTATTTGTGGATTAAAACTCTATTTTTATGTGTTTGAATCGTTTTTGGAAGATTTAATTGTTGCATCTATAATCATTTGTTCTTGTAATCAAAAGAGGCACAACTTATGATATCTTTGCATTATATTATTGGTTGAGTTCATAGATTTTTCTAAGTAACCGAAAGAGGATAGTTGAATCATTAATTAAATCTAGTTAGGAGAATAATCGAAAGAGGTTTTCCTAAAGACTGATCCACTACGCATTCTTACATATATTTATACTGTTTAAATTGGTTCATCTCGTGAGGCTAAGACTTAATCGGGAGAGGAGTGTTTGCTGAACGTTTGAACTAATAATAGAGTGCATTCGAGAGACTCACTTGAACATTGAAAGTGAATTATCTAGAGTTAGATCCCGAACAATTTTCTTGCACTTATTCTGTCAAAACCCTATCCTCTTCCACTGATAACCTTAATTGCTTATTCCTTGTTTCGATAGTCACTAGTCAATAGCTGTAGATTTTAGATTCTTAGTTAAATTTTATTATTAATCATATAAATCTCAACTGTTGATCCTCCTAGATAGCAATCAAGCTAGAAATTACGAGAATACTATTTAAATTCAATCCTTGTGGACACGATATTATACTATACTATCTTTGACTAGTTATCACAATTTAAGTGTGGTGTTTTGCGCTTTTCACTATGTCGAGTATTCTCTTATATTTTATTCCGGTTATCTCATGTCTGTCTTTCCGGTCCATCTGCATATGATGATATGATAAGAAAGATATGTTTTAATAAGAAAGGTCATTCGACTAAGAGATTCTTTCTCTCTCCTTTAACCTATGAATTGAAAAATGGAAAGAGGTGTTGAAATACTTCTTAGAAACTTGTACAATCATTTATTTGACAAGGATAATTTTGGAAGAAAATAATTAATATATTATAGTTTATTTATTTATAAAAACCACTTATTTCAGATCAAATAGAAAAGGCTAGAAAACCATTTCTATGGACCGAAGGGAGTAAAATCTATTTGACCTAAAGGTATAAAATTTAGACTCGTAACTCAAGTTATAGTAAAAGAATCTAGGTTATAAGTTGTTGAAGCTCAAGGGAAGTGAAAGGACAGAATAAGATATAAGTTTCAATATCCCGAACTACATTAAGAATTTATTTAATTTTTGAAAGGAAACTATTCATGTTTTTCTCTTTGTCTTATACCTTGCTTTAATTTTACTCCCAAAAATTTCGTCAACGCACAAACAAGTTTGGGATCATATAATAAATAGTGAGTAGTTTTGATATTTCCAATATTCTGTAACAATTATTATTCACCTGTTAACTTTCAAAGGTATTCCCTACTACTACTACTACTACCGTTAATCCAAAGTGAAATTTGGGGGGTAGGGGTGTTCTCCACTCTAGTATCAACCCAAAACGTTAAGAGAGTTAATTACAATTTATATTAATTTTATTTGGCTAACAAGTATTAAACTTAACGGTAAAATAGTCATGTTCTGGCCCCCACATAAGGGAAAATTATTTAACTCCAAGAGCTCAAGTGGTGTACATGGGTATACATGGGTCATCAACTTTTAACTTGTCGTTGGTCGTGCTTCAACAAAGTGCTGACAATATTAAAACACTGATCCTCAACTATATATATATTTCATTTATTTAACTTATAAAAGCAAAACCTTCATATATGGTTTTAATAACATAAAAATTAAGATTAACTTAAAATTATTTAAATATTCTTTTCGGTTAAAAAAAAGTCTGAAACTAAAACTAGAAATAAATGTGGCTTGGGGGAAATTGGAATCTTACTCCTCTTTGTCCATCCCATTTGTAACCTTATCTGTTAATCCAAATATGCCTTTGAAAGTATATCCATATTCCGGCAAATTTCTCTAACAGTTTTGAGAAAAGGAACGTTATGACTTCAGTCCTGTTTATTCGAGCTGCCTAACGGACGTCAGAATGCCGTTACGGCAGGAAAAAGATCCCCCCGTCGCATTAAATCAGTGTTTTTGCGACCAACAATTGGCGACCAAAGTTGGTCTACCCCGAAAAGCGACCAACATTGGTCGCCAAAGTAGATGAAAAAAATGAAAAAAAAAATTAAATCAAATAGCGACCAATATAGGTCGCAAAATGGTCTCCATATTCGTCAACATTTTGACCGGACTGGTCAGACCAAGCTGGTCAAATAAAATTCAGAAATAGCGACCAACTTTGGTCGCCCAGTAGGCCCCAGGTTTATAATTTGCGACCAAAGATGGTCGCCAACTGTAAGGGAATTTTTTTGGGAATTAGGCGACCAAAGGTGGTCGCTTCTGATGAATATTAAATAAATCAGATTTGGAAAATAGCGACCAAAATTGGTCGCTACTTGAAGAAAATTTTATGGGGAATTTGGCGACCAAAGTTGGTCGCTTATCGGGAATATTAATTAAATCAGATTTTAGTTGGGCGACCAAAGTTGGTCGCTTTCTTATTAATATATTTAGTATATACATACTGTATTATACCATATATATATATATA
>MCJB01007580.1:144572-181500 GCA_002018475.1 Nicotiana obtusifolia | reverse complement strand
AGAGCGAATAAGAGCTCGTTTAAATCGTTTTGGACAAGGCTAAGGCCAAAACTAGTTATCGCTTTGAACAAGGCCAAGGCCAAACTAGTTATCAATGTGTTCTGAACTCACTACGAGGCTAAGGTCAGGCTAACTATTAATTAGTTAGTCGCAATTTATAATCCTAGCTAAGGCAGGATATTTCGATGCATGAGAATCAGGGAACAAACTCGAAATATATTAGAAAATGTCATTATACAAGGTGGGATCTTTACATAACTCAGGCTATAAAATATCAAAACAATATCAGTCCGAGCTGTCTTCATACTCTTCAGGAAAGTTTCTTCTTCTCAGTTCATCCTCAACTTTCGATGCCTGAGCAACATCGGAAGACAAATCGAGGCCACGGGCCTGGAGCTCCTCGAGAACAGAAAGGCGAGTTTGGCATTGAGTATACTCGATCAGCGCCTTCGATTGCTCATAAGCTACCTCAGCATCAGCCCTATACTGAGCTATCAAGTCATCAGCTTTGGCCTTAGTAGCGGCGGTCTCCGATTTTGCTTCCTAAAGTCGATTGGTCAGAGCCGCCCGGTCTTGGTTGAGCGATTCGACTTGGAGCCAATGGAACTCATTGTCCTTAAGCAAGGCTCTGATTCTTTCTTGAGCTGCCGAGGCCTGTTCTTGGAGAGCCATTTTCTCTACAGCTAGAAGCTCGGCCTTGGTTCTCCAACCGCTCGTTTCAGACTTTGCCTCATTCAGCTCGGACCGGAGTCGATCCAACCGATTGTCCATTTGTCCCATCCGATCAACGCAAGAGGCATGCTCTTTCCTTAAGGAGTTTAGTTCGGCCCGGAGACTTGACAACTTATTTTCAAGCCGCTGACGTCATTCCCACTCTTGTGCCATTCCTTCTTTGATGCGAAGGAACATTTCGTGGTAAAGCACCGAAGACTGTAGAGAATTCAAATTAAAGATTGTCAGTATGGGTTGTGAACCAAAATATCGAGTATAGTTTAAAGTAAACAGGAAAACATACTCTGTTCAATGACTGTTGAGCTTCGTTGAACAAACAAGCCCAATCCACAGCGTTCATCGCAGCCCGGTCCTCTTCAGTCGCCAAACTGTGGAGATAGCTTGCTACGCCTACCGGTGGGCCTAATGCTTGGGCATCCTCGGGGATAGCAAGGGTTATCACCCTCTTCCTCTCATGGTTCGAGCTCGGTGCGGGGAATTTATCTACTAACTTGATACCAGCCGACGTTCCACTTGTCTCGGCTGGGGGACTCCTTCTGGGGACTCGAGGCAAAAAGTGTTGGCCGACAGCACCCCGTCAAAAAATTCCTCGAAGGTCCCTACTGTGGCCGGCACCTTGCTCGGCGTATGTACCCTAGCATCTTGGGCTTCTTTCAAAATCGTCTCCGAGAAGGAGGATGAATGTACCATCTCGGGGATATCCGAGGATCTTCGTGCCACCTCCTGCATATTGGCCCGATCTTCGGTCGTTGCTCCCGCTTCAATATTGTCTCCTGGGGAGACACCGATTTCTTCCATGATCGACTCGGGGACTTCCCGAGGGGTTTTGTCAATTTCGGGGCTTTTTTCCCCCTCGGAGTCGTCACTTAGTTCGATAGAAGGATCGGGGGCTATGATCTTACGAGCTGCCATCTTCCTTCTACCTTTCTTCTTTTCGGGCTCAGCGTGGTCGGGAGCCCTTTTTCTCTTCTTTCCTCCTTCCTTCTCCGATACGGGAAGGGGACGAGGAACTGTCCCATCGGTAACTGCCGACCTCAACTCGGCATCCTTCGAGAGACCTGCAAAACATATTTCAGAATGTTAAGTATTGGTGCCGATTGTTTTGGAGAAGATGGATATCGATGAAGCTCACCATGGTTCTTGGCCTCCCAAAGACCTTTTGATATTTCTCTCCAGGCCCGCTCGGAATAGGACCTTTGGGCCACGACTCTCCTTACCCACTCCATCAAGTCCTCGATTGCGGCCGGTGCCTGGGAAACGGCTGCACATCATAACACACCGGTTATACATTGACAGACAGTACTGAAAAAAGATAAATGGAGAAGCACTTACGTTTCATGTTCCACTTCTCGAGGAACGGCATACTGTCGGCAGGGATCAGGTCGGAAGTTTTAATTCGAACGTATCGGCCCATCCAGCCCCGATCCCTATCTTCGTCAATGCTCAAGAATGGAGCCTTGCTGGCCCGGCGAGCTAGTTTAATCAGCCCCCCTCGGAACATCCGGGGACTGTATAATCGAAGCAAATGGTCGAGGGTAAAAGGATGCCCCCCCGACCTTATCTACAAAAAAACGGAAAAGGTAAACTATACGCCACACAGAAGGGTGGACTTGACCTAGAGTGACTTCGTACCTCCTGCAAAACTCGATGATTAGAGGGTCTATGGGTCCTAGTGTGAACGGGTAAGTATATACACTAAGGTATCCCTCCACATGTATGGTAATGGCTTCATTCGGAGAAGGGATTATTATTTCCTTATCAGCCCAATGGCACTCGGCCTTCACCCTTTCAAGATGTTTTGGGGTGATCGAACTGATATATTCTGAAACCGGTTCGCCTCGGCCAGGCACCGGGGAAGGCTTCTCGACCTTAAAGTCGGAGCCTATGAAGCATCCCACTGGAATGAAGGCCTTCAATGGAGGCTCCATAGAGGGTTCCTCAGCACGGATGGGCTCAGCCTCTTCAACAGGCTGGGCAGGGGAAGTTTTTCTCTGGGGAACTGACTTAGAAGTTTTGGCCATTGTAGTAGGAGAAGCAAGAAACGGGGGAGACTAGAAGTTTTCTAATAAAAAAGACTAAAAGCTTGTCTGGTAATGGGGATTAGAAGGAGTAAATTTTTCAACAGCGTAAGGGTAAAGAAACTGGTTCAAAGAGGGGAGAAAATATTTATACTTCCCCAAAAAGCGGCGGTACAAAGCACGAGGTAAGTAGCATTAAATGCATGCATTAAATGCACATAGAAGGTACAAGGTTCTGCGGATAAGACAGGTAATGATTTCCTGTGTCGACAGTTGAGTGCGTCACAGCACTACCGTCACACGTAGGATCTTTTTGGGATAAGCGATTCTGATGACTCTGCTTGCGTGTCACGCTAATGGAGAAGCCGATTGCTTGACCAAAAGGTGCGAAGGATGACAACTCATATCGTTTTTTGTCCTTACTCTCCAATAAACGAGGGGACTATCTGTATTGGGTCGGACACAATCGAGTGAAGTCGGGCCCGGGCGTAATATGAGGCCGGGCTGCCTCGGTCCGAAGTTAACAAATCGGGTACGGAAGCTGGAGCAGCCGAAACGGGGCAACCGATATCGGCCGGCCAGGGGACGTCTCGCAACAAAGGATCAGTTTCGAACCAGATATTTCGCGGATTCCTAATATCTCACCGGGAATAAATATCTCAACTGTTATAGACGTTAGGGCACCATTTTAGGATATTTCATCCCGTAATCAAAGGGATTTACTCTGTAATTAGACTTTTACCATGTTTAGGGCTCTTTTAGCTGCCTATAAGAAAGGCATTTGACCATCACTGTAAGGAAGGAGATAGATGGAGAGAAAATATTAGAATTACTGCTATTCACTACTACTGTTCATCACTACTGTTCATTATCATTGTTCATCAAGTTCTGTTTATATTTCGGCGCCAGCTACAGTCAAACCTCTATAAATTAATAATGTTAGGACCATGAAATTTTATTAATTTAGCGAGGTATTAATTAATCGCGTAAATTAATAATTATTAATTTATAGAGTATGTAGTTTATATATCTACAATAGAACCTCGTTAAATTAATAATCTCGCTAAAATAATAATTTTCTCCGGTCCCTAGTCGGGACCAACGTGGTAAATTAATAATTCGCTAAATTTATAAGATAATACGAAAAAATAAATTCATATAGGTCCCATTTGACATATAAATTAATAATTCATGATCTGTAAAAATATTTTTCATATAATTCATAACTAATCTAAGAAGATTTCTGAAAATATGAATCTAATGTTACTTGTTTCTTTTTAAAATTAATATCACCTTGAATCTCATCTCTAACCTTTCTTAGAGCATTAAGAAAATCTGGTGTAGAGTTCTCATATTGTAAAAGAAAGTGATGTAAGGTGATTGTTGCTCTCAAAGCATCTTTGCGTGAAACTTGTTCTAATTCTACACTATCGTCTTCCACTTCATCTTCTTTGGGAATTAGAGAAGGCTCTGTACGAGTGGTTTGTTCATAACCAAGTGCGCATTAATATGAGTGGGGAACTAATTGTAACAAAGGGAAAAGAGTTTCTAAAAAAGATGTATCCCATTGATACGCCTGATTTTCATTTTTCTCAAAGTTGGCTAGAGCGCTTCAAATCAAGACACGGCATCAAGACATATCGTCGTTTTGGAGAAAGTGGTTCGGTTAATATGGAGGTGGTGGAGAACAATTTACAATCCATAAGAGAGAAACTTAATCAGTTTGCTATGAAAGATGTTTTCAATATGGATGAAACTGGATTGTTCTACAGGTTACAACCAGATCGTTCTCTTGCAACAAAGCAACTTGAAGGTAAGAAACAAGATAAGGAATAGACTTACAATTGTTATTTGCTGTAATGAGGATGGTTCTGAGAAAATTCCTTTATGGATAATTGGGAAGTACATAAAACTACGTTGTTTCAAGAATGTGAATTTGGGTAGCATGGATTGTGAATATCGTGACAACAAAAGAGCATGGATGACTGGGATTTTATTCCAAGAATACGTTCAACAACTTGATGCAAAAATGGATAGTAAAAAAATTCTTTTAATTGTTGATAACTGTCCTGTTCATCCAAAAAATATTGCAGGTTTGAGAAATATTGAATTATTTTTTTGCCGCCTAACACAACATCAAAGATTCAGCCTTGGGATGCAGGGATCATACGAGCTTTTAAGATGCATTATCGGCGACGGTTTTATCGAAATATTTTGGAGGGTTTTGAAATTGGGAACCCGAATCCAGAAAAGATTATTGTTTTAGAAGCAATGAATCTTGCAATCTCGACATGAAAAATAGATGTCCACTCAAGTACTATTGCAAATTGTTTCAGGCATTGTAAACTCCGATTGCCAGATGGTGAATCCTCGGAAAATCAAGAACAAATGGACAATGACAGCTTACAACAATTGCAGAATCTAATCAATGGATTGAATTATCGTCATGCAATGAATGTTGAAGATGTTTTGAACTATCCGGGAGAAAATGACACAAGTTTGGAGTTGCCTACGGATGAACAAATAATTGAGAGTGTTATGGAAAGCAACAAAGAAGATGAAGTGGAAGACGATAGTGTGGAATTAGAACAAGTTTTGCGCAAAGATGCTTTGAAAGCAGCAATCACCTTACATCACTTTCTTTTACAATATGAGAACTACACCAGATTTTCTTAATGCTCTAAGAAAGGTTAGAGATAAGATTCAAGGTGATATTAATTTTAAAAAGAAACAAGTAACATTAGATTCATATTTTCAGAAATCTTCTTAGATTAGTTATGAATTATATGAAAAATATTTTTACAGATCATGAATTATTAATTTATATGTCAAATGGGACCTATATGAATTTATTTTTTCGTATTATCTTATAAATTTACCACGTTGGTCCCGACTAGGGACCGGAGAAAATTATTATTTTAGCGAGATTATTAATTTATCGAGTATTAATTTAACGAGGTTCTACTGTACTCAATCCCTGTGGTTCGATTATTCTTTTTATCTATTATCTTTCAATCGTTTACATTATACTTTATATTGTATCAAATTGATTCACGGAACCTTAGCACCACGAACAAATTCAATTGTTACCCGGACGTAAGGGTAAACAATATTTTCTTCAGAAAGAACATATTTTACACTTTAAGAGAACTGAACGGGAGAATGATTTCATCAACTTTAGGCAAATAATAATAATAATAATAATAATAATAATAATAATAATAATATTAGATTGTACTTTAAACTGAAAATGACAATTTCTTGATTGATTAACTATGATTTTCTGTTATTATTAACTAATCCCATGTTTAATTTATATGATAAATTTCTTGATACTTTTAAACTAAGGTTTTCCATCAGTGTATACATGTTATTATATTACTTGATATTCCGAAGATCTACCGACCATAGTGAGAAAGTAGGGAACAGTGCAGAGTGCAGAGACAACGTCTTCTCCAAACACTATACGCAACCACAAGTGAATTCAGGCGGAGAAATAGAAGACTTGAGATGAGCTCTATGAAGAAATGGAAGCTGCAGAAAAGAAACCACAACAATTTATTAAAAGTCACATTTAGCTTGAATTTTTAACTTTTAGAGAATCAAATTTTGTTTTTTGTTTTTTTTTTTTTGAAAAACAAATCTTTCAATTTTAATCTTTTCTTTGAATGTTGAATTGTATTCAATTCATTTTCAATTTTAGACTTAGATCACCTTAAGAAGACAACACAATTTTGCTTTTTCATTTGTTCTTTTTTAATTACTTTTTTATGAGGTTTATTTTCAAAGCTCGTAAAAATTATCCACACTCGAAATTGATATTTGCATCAAATTAATAGATACATGTTTTCTCGAAAATAGTGAGAATGTCTTCCTCCCAAACATCTAAGAATATTGCGTCTAAATTCAATAACTCCTCAAGTATATAAAATCCCTTCTAAGTTATTGGTATTGACTTTTAATCTATGGAGGGCGCTGCCACCGTATGGCAAAAACAATTTTAAAAAAACTTACGACTTGTCCAATTATAAATGTAAAATATATTTATCTTACACAGAAGGTCTTATGGTTACCAATTTCATTAAGAATCCACACCCTTAAAGTCAACAGTAATTACCCTATAATATTTACGTTGAACATAGGTCATGACCGAATAACTTACCATTTTAGGAAAAGAAATAAAGAAAGAGTAAACAAAAGAATTGCTTAAATTGCAACCTTGTCCCTGAAGTTAATTATTTAGCGAAGCCCAAAAAGGTTTTAAAAAAAATCAAAGATATTTTCGTCATTAATTCCACCAGGAAACCCACATGAGGAATAGAAACACGTACGGTACCTCTCTCACTATATATATATATATATATATAGATATCAACTCTTCTCCCATTACAAACGCACAGAGATCAGCCATATTCTCACGCAATATATATACTCTCTCGGGGCCTCTCCATATCTACTACTACTAGTAGAAATACTTGTACGTAATTAATGAAGAAATCTGCATCGTCGTCAACGGTGAAGCTGAGGGAGGCGGAGATGAAGGCGGCGTTACAGCTTATTCAGCTCTTCGGCGATTCCTGTAGCAGCGGAGACGGCGTAGAAAGCAGTGTGCAGGGTTCCATGAAGAATATGGAAGAAGAGAGTACTCGTGTCCCCGCTAACGCTAAGAAGAAAACCAAGTTTCAATCCATCTCCTCTCTTTATCTGCAGGTAATTACCAATAATTAACCTTAATTAATTTCATCCTAATTAACGATAATGCATATGGCTAGCTAGTTGAAATCCCAGAAAAACTAACAAAATATTTTGTGTTAGGTATATTGTAATTAACAATCGCAATAAGTATAATGTTGATTAGTTCCTGTATATGTTATGCACATACTTAAGGTTGGCGACGTAGTAAACATATACAATACATAAAGTTAGTATTATCCTTTAGCAAACTTAATCTATCATATATGGTACTAGCGTCTTTTGTTTCTTCGGGTGGATTGGGTTTAATTTCTGGGGAGTCGAGGGGGGAGATTATGTATTCTCGTGTGATATACTCCACTGTATTCTCTTGTTAAAGCTTCAAGTTAGAAACAAATTAAACTTTCTGGGCAAAGCAAATATTCAAGCTTCTAATTAAGAACAGTACGTAGAAACTTAATGGAGCTTGTAGATCTGAACGTGAAGTATAATTACATTGGTTATACAAAATGATCGAACAGTTACATCAGTACTTTGTTTATTCTTTTATTCTGCTTTGCACTTTTAGTTTCTCTATATAATTTCTCCTTTCTGTGGTTGATTTTTGTGATGCAGAATGAGAACAACGCAGATAGTGACTCGAAACTTCCGATAAGAAATGAAAAAGATCAAAACTACTATAGTTTGAAGGAAGGAATACCAAGGAGTATGAAATTCCGTTCCGTTACTGACCTCTTCAAGGTGATTCATACTTCTGTCTGTTTTCTTATGTTAACAAATCATATCATAATACGACATAAATTTTAGTAGAATTTTAATGGAGAAGTATTTAATTTATTTTTATTTTTATTGGTATATCTATTACTTCGATCAGTAAAAAGTTATTTTCCTCTTGTGCTGTACAAGGAACCATAAGCACTAAGAATTTTCTCACTTGTAATTAACGGCTTGTTTGGATGGTTGTTACCTATTTTATTGTATCGTATTGTTATTTTAAATACGATGTTTGTTTTGATTGTTACTTAAATTTTATTGTATCGTATGTTAAATCCGTCGTTACGTAACGACGAAATCTGCCATTTTATGCTCGTTACTTTGTCTTTTTCTCTCAATCTCATCCTTCATTATTATTAAATAATTTTATTTTATCATTTAACCTGCCTTATTACATAGTAACTTTATCATGTATCATAATTTTTCTTTATATTATTACAAGTTTATTCTTCATATAGTTGGTGCGTAATACTATGAAACGATGGCAAACGACAACAATACAGTACACTACAATACAGTACGATATGATATATTATGAAACGATACGTAACAATCATCCAAACAAGCCGTAAGTTGTATGAGATGTACAATTTTGGGCTTGTTTTCATATGATTTATTGATCTTACATAATGTGGAAATGTTTTCAGTATTTGTTCGTGAAATTCGGAGCTTTAAATTGTACGCTATATATTAGAAAATATTTTCTATATATAAGAATTGATAAATATTTTTTGAATTATAGCTCATCGAGTTTCCTTGCATTCCACTTTCCAGTGTACTTATAGGTTCTCACCGGTAGAAGATGAATATAACTGGAGTCGCCCTGCTGGAAAAAATTCAAATATGAATATCTCGACCAAAGAAGAATCGAGCATCAGAACCAACAAAAATAATGTTGGTTGTAAGAGAAAATGGAGAGACAGTCAAAAAGACAAGGGGAAAAAGGATGTTGCGACTTCTTCCACCTCCAAGGTTTCAAAAATGTAAGGGTCGTTGGTATAATATGTAAAATATTTTTCGTGAAATATATTTTCGAATAAAAATATTTTACGTTGGAAAACTATTTTAGCTCTCTAGATTATTTTTCAATTTGTGTGAACATAAACGTCGATGAAATATGTAACTCTACATAACAGAGATAGAGTTTTCTAGTGATAATTTGAGTGGATACTATTGCGTGCTAAAGCTGAACGATGTCCAAGTGCTGGTTAATGGAGTAAGAATTGGGCTATTTGTTAAAAAAAAAATACCTGTGATATCTAAGTAATTTTCCGTAAAGTTGGAGTAACATATTTTTCGTAGAGAAAACATTTTTAACAATAAGGTTACTAAACACAAGAAAATTTTTCATTACCTAAAACATTCTTTTCAGGAAAACAAAAATGGATGTACTTAAAACTGAATAGGCAATTTCTTGAAATTTTAAACGTCCTATGGTGTCATATCGTTCTTGCTCGATCTCCTGTTTAATTTAAATGGTCAATTTCTTGACTCTTCTTTTAGACAGACTATTATTTTCCATCAGTCTTAATAAACATGTTCTTACTTGATCATATTCAGATCAAATTATCCAGAGGTGAATTCAGACGGAGAAATAGCGAACAAAACGGGCTATGTGAAAAAACAGAAGTTTCGATCGATGGTTGATATCTATGAGGCAACAAAGCCAGTGATGAATATGAAGAAGAATTAGAAGCAGCATATATGCATGGGTAGTTTAATTTGGAAACCTAAACACCTTATAATAATTGTCACGTACAACTAATTAGCCCTAATTATCTATGTGCGTTAATGCTAGTGATTTTAAGGTAAATGTGAAGATGTTACAGTTGGGATTGAACTTCAGAAGTTTTTGGAATTTCAAGTTTTTCCAAGAATTGCATGCAGCTGTGTGGTTCTTAGCTCACAAGTGAACGTTTGACAAATTTTGAGGAGGTTTTCCCATGTCATTTTGAAATTTAGACCTTTCCATTTTAGTACTGTAATTGTTCAGGAATTTTATTGCGGGAAATTATTTGTTTTATGCAAGAGGATTATGAAAACCCTTAGGAGTCATTTGGTACAGTGACTAATTTATCCTGGTATTATAATTTTGGGATTACGGATTATGTCTGGACTAAGACCTTATTTGTTTGCACTTAATGGAGGTCTGAATCTTAATCATTCAGATCTCAAACAGTAAGTGCATTTGTTTTTAAAGTCTGAATCTTAATTATTCAGATCTTAATCATTAATTGTGTTTTTTTTTTTTTACTTCACAGCCACTTAATGGGTCTGAATAGGCCAGTATGATTATGATCTATAACAGAGACTTAATTTCATTGAGATGCTATCATCCATATTCATTATTAATTGCCGCCACCACCTACCATTATCAACTACCACCATGCCGCCGCCGCCGCCGCCATCATACTCAACCACCATCACCGCCACCATCATGCTCAATCATAGCCCCTACTATTATCGACTACCACCTCCCACCATCCCTACCACTCTCAGCACCATCATTCTCGATCACAACCAACACTCATCCACCTCAACTACTACAATTAACCACCCCATGACCATCAACAACCATAGGCGGCACTGCCTATTATTATAAACTACCACCACCCACCACCACCTTCCTCAATTACAACTATCGCCACCACCTACCATTATTAATTATCACCACCCACCAACACCATCATCAATCATAATCGCCACCACTACCAATCACCACTAGCAACTACCATGAACCACCACCATCAACCAAAACCACCACCAATCACCGCCTATAGTCGGCGCATTCACAAGCACCACCATTAGCCATCACCACCAGCAACTACCATATTTTTAAAAATAATATATTGTATTGATAGAATATTAGATTAATTAGTATTTCATTTGAATTTTATGTTTATTAATTTTCAAATAAAGATAAATTTATACATTCATATGTCAAAAATCAAACAGTCTTAATCATTTAGTATTCAGATCTTAATACACATTTTAATATTTAGATGTGTATTCATATTCAGATGTCTTAATCTTAATAGACATCTTGACATTTAGATGTGTATTCAGATTTAGACGTCTTAGTCTTTAAAAAAATAAATGAGGCCTAAGTTTATATTATGTTTGGTTGACAGTATAATGTTATCCCGGGATAAATTTATTCCATCAACCAAATATGATATAAATTTAGTACTACACTTTATCCCATCTTATCTTACCTTATCCCGCATACCAAACAGCCCTTTAGAGAAAAACTATAATATGCTACTGAGAGAATGCATGTACTCAAAAGTGAATTGTGTTATATACTTAGTTCTCCTTTATGTCATTGTTTATCTCGTAATCATTTGATTTCGCGATAGGATCCTCCGTATTCCTTCACGAAACAGTTTACGCAATTTTGAAGAAGGAAAGGAAAAAACAGCTGCCGATTAATAAGAAATTTAGTGGATGAACTTTTGAGGTAGGAAGTTGTTTTGCTAGCTTTACATGTAAATTAACAAAAAAACATGAAGATTTATCTTTTTAACAGTACTTCCAAAAGTTTTAACGAAGCACTCGACTAATTTTACACACAGCCAGTAATTTGAAAATTCATTTTTAAGGTTAGTAAGCACTTTTGTTAAGAATCCTCAATTTGGGTCAATTTGAAGGATAAAAAGAACTAGCCGCTGTTGATGAAACCCAACTTGTTTAACCTCATTGATTTAGCCTGTATCAGCACAACTCAAGACAATGAACGGAATTGCTGCAACTATATTTCATCAACTCAAAATATGTTAAAACTAGATTTGTATGCACTGTCTGTATATTCAAACGTCTAATTTAGGGCCGTTAAGGAAGGAGTTGAACTAAATGTCAAAATAAACTGAATTGGTAAATGGGCAAGTTAATGTTCCGCATGAATTGGACTGAAATAAATGGAATGAAAATGAGCGAAACATGCATTATAACTCAACCTGCCCAATTTTTATTAGATTTTAATTTATTTGTTTGTTTTCTTATAATTTGCTTAAAATCTAAACAAAACTAAGAAAATATTTCTTCGTTAAGACTATATGTAATATTCTAACAGAACTTTTTAAATACCAAACAAAATTCTAATATGCAGCCACTCACTTAGGCATTAAATTGTTATGTGGCCTTGTTTTGATAACTTGTTTTGGTCATATGACCTGTTTTCGTAACATGTCTGGTTTTGGTAATCTATTTTGGTGGCCAATGAAACTTGTGAAATTTGCCTATAAAAGGGCAGCACTTCTCACGTCAAAAATGCACCAGCAAGATTTGAGGATTCCTCTCTTGTATCCTTTTCTCTTTCTCTATTAATTGAGAGTATTTTACAGGGGAGTGAGTATTGGATTATACTTGTATGACAGAGGAGAATTCAAAATTTTAATTTTATGAGTTTAGATTCATAATTTTATCACATCTCATCTTATTTAATGGGTCCAAAACTTAATCTTTATACATATTTAATAATTTTTTGGGTAAAAATATAGAATATGAATAAAAGCTATGGGTTCAGTTGAACCCATAGCTTCTACACTGTTCTCTCTGCTTGTATGAACTCTTCTTTAGAGTGATCCCGTGAGGTTACTCTTTTTGGATATTGGAGTTATTTAGAATATTATCTCTAGTTTTGTACCTTTTTATGTACTCTAGTCAGTATACTGATATTGTTCATCTTCACTTGTGCACATAGGTTATTGAAGTGGAGACAAAATTTTAACTTTATGCATGTATTCTGAATTTTAGAAAAAATACATTAAGTGTTGATTATTAAATTCTGAATTCAATATTTATACATATTTAATTATTATTTTAATACAAATATACTATTGGACCAAAAACTACTAAGTCGGGCTTCTAGCTCCACCTTGTAGGTCAGACTGATTAGAAGCACATTAAATTTATGCCTCATTTATGTGCTTATAGTATTGTCATTATGGACTTGTTATCGTCGTTATAACAAAAATAGAATCTAGGACGGTTATATAAGGGCTAGTGTAGTTTTACCAAACTAAGAGATAATTGCTAGTTGTCCTGTAAGTGCTGTCGCCTTACAGAATACAGAGTGATGTTAGATTTTACCATTGACGCGTGTACTACATATAGATGCTTCTCTCTTCAGTTTAATACTTCTAACACCCCCATTTAGAAGACAACTGAGTTAGCCATCAGAAAACTTTGGGAGCTAGCACTTCACAATTCATCCTCAGGTTCATCTTCCTCTCTTTCTCTCCTTTCTTCCTTACTGTTTTCTTCAACTTTGGGTTTGCTTAAAATTTGATGGGGTTAACGTCGACATGGATGTAGCTAGGTAGGTGTAGGCAGTAGAATAAACCTCAGACATGCATATTTCTATATTGAAAAACAATACTTAGCAACTATTTCAGAGAACACTCCCACTTCTGGTATCAGTTTTAAGTTGTAAAAATGTAGAACAATGTATTAAGTGGTATCTAGTGAACTCTTTTGTCACTAAGGTTCATTAGGCTATGCAAGTTTTAGTACTAAAATTATCAGCACACAGAATAAAAATAAAATTACAAAGGTAGGAAAGCCACTAGTTTGAAGTCGCATGATCCGGCCAAATATTGGACTGTTTTTCTCCTTTTCTTGTGGCAGTTGATTTGTGCTGATAAGCTGTTTCGCCGCAAAAGCAATGCGATCCTCGTCTCTGCTTAATTAGTTTCCCGTTGGAATACTACTTACTTCTTTATAAGGTCCTGCACTCATGAAGTTGTTATGGGAATCTTGCTGCAAATAATTAATGTCAGTCCATATATTAAGAGGAGACAACTTAGTGACTTCAATTACAATGCACCCTTTCTTTTATTTTTACAGCTGTGACATGTTAATCTAACAATGTGAATAGCTCTGTCTAGACAGTTTGGAGATTATTTACCTTTCCTGTTCAATTCCTTCTTTTTTTCTGCAGATTCTACTGGCTGTTTTTACAAATATGATGCCTCCTAATGGCAAAAAGCAAAGTTTACCTCCGAATGTACTGGGCAACCTTCCTAAGAATGTAATCGATGACATTCTGTCGCGTTTGTCTTTACGAGATGCTGTGAGAACAAGCATCTTATCGAGGAATTGGAGATATAAGCGGTGTGAACTTCCACAGCTGAAGCTTGACCAAACACTTTGGGAAACAACAAATGACTTAATACCCTCTACTGTTAAAATTACTGACATTATCTATCAACGTTTGACACTTTATGTAGGACCAATTTCTAAATTTATCCTCTCCATCTTTGATCTTATCAACTGCCCTAAGATTGACAACTTGATATATTTCCTCTCTCGGAATGGCATTCAACATCTTGTTCTTCAATTCCCGACAGGTAACCTATACAAATTGCCATTTTCCTTTTTCACATGTTTGCATTTGAGGCATGTGACTCTCCATCGATGTATAGTACGTAATCCACCAGTCTCTAAGGGATTTCATAGTTTATTTAGCCTAGAACTAAGTCAAGTCACAATTTGTACTGAATTTCTTGGACGTTTTGTCTCCCCTTGCCCGTTGCTTGAACATTTGTATTGGGTCGAATACGATCGATTGCTCGAGAAGAATCGAGCCTAGATACAATGCAAGACCGGGTTGTCTCGATCCGAGGTCAGCAAGTCGAGCACGAAATTGGAGCAACCGAAACGGGGTGACCGACATTGGCCGACGAAAGCACGTCTCGTAACAAAGATCAGTTTCGACCGGATATTTCGTGGATTCCTGATATCTCGCCGGGAGTGAATATCTCAACCGTCATAGACGTTAAGCCACTATCTTAGGGATATCCCATCCCGTAATTGAAGGGGTTTTATCTTGTAGTTAGGGTTTTTACCATATTAGGGAGTCTTTCTTTTACCTATAAGAAGGGTATCTACCTTTATTGTAACACACAACACATATCAAGAGAAAATACTAAGAATTACCATTGTTTACCGAACTCTGTCTTCTTTATTGTATTTCTTCATCAGCTACTCAATTACTGTGGTTTGGTTATTCTTTTTATCTATTATATTCCGATTATTTGCAATACACTTTTACGTTGTATCAAATTAATTCACGCATCCTTAGCACTACGAACAAATTCAATTGTTACTCGGATTTAAGGGTAAACAATTTGGCGCCAACCGTGGGGCCAAGGATATTAATGAGTTGTTGATACAATTCTCTTTCACGCACTATCTTACGCTTGCTCTTTGCAGAATCCTTTGTTTTTCAGATTATAGCCTAATCATGTCACGCTCACTCCCCGTCAACAACGAGTTCAACCACTAAGGCGAAAACAACGCTGCGCCCGAAAATGAGGTCCCAATCGACGCTAACTCCCAAATGGCAGTCGACGCTGATCAGACCCCCGGCCCATCACATAGCTTTCGGGGGGGAAACCACTCAGGGATTCAACATAGTGGAGAAAATAAAATTAGCCTCAAAGTAATATTTGATATGTTGCTAGCCCATCAAGCGGCGATAGCCCAATTACAAAGCCGCAGTCAGAACCCGGGCGGAGCCGAAGCCGTTCCTCCTCAGGTGGTAGCCGAACAAAATGAGTGGATCACAGCGCAACCAGATGAGAACACTTCAGGAATCAACCCCGGGATTATCAAAATGCTCGAGGAGTTGACTAAGCGGGTCAAAACGGATGAAAAAAGAATCGAAGCTAACGACAAGAAGGTCGAAACGTATAATTCGAGGGTAGACCAGATACTGGGAGCACCTCCAGTGTTGAAAGGTTTGGACGCTAAAAAGTTTGTGCAAAAGCCTTTCCCGTCCAGCGCCGCTCCAAAACCGATTCCGAAAAAGTTCCGCATGCCCGAAATTCCTAAATATAATGGGACTTCGGATCCAAATGAGCACGTGACAGCTTACACCTGTGCTATAAAAGGGAACGACCTCGAAAACGATGAAATCGAGTCCGTCCTCCTTAAAAAATTTGGAGAAACCCTATCCAAGGGAGTCATGACGTGGTATCACAACTTACCACCGAATTCCATCGACTCCTTCACCATGCTCGCTGATACCTTCGTCAAAGCCCATGCAGGTGCCATCAAGGTTGAGACGAGGAAATCAGATTTATTCAAAGTTAGACAACGAGACAACCAAACGTTAAGAGAGTTCGTGTCTCGCTTCCAAATGGAGCGAATGGACCTGCCACCGGTTACAGATGACTGGACCGTGCAAGCCTTAACTCAAGGGCTCAATACCAGAAGTTCTGCAGCATCTCAACAACTCAAACAAAGCTTGATTGAGTACCCGGCCGTCACTTGGGCGGACATCCACAACCGGTACCGGTCAAAGATCAGGATAGAAGATGACCAGGTCGGGGTCCCATCGGGCTCTTCTTACCCCATTAGAGCTTTTGATCGACCTTTAAGGGATAATTATCGAGAGCCAAGGTCGAATCGAGATAGACACCGGCCATACCCAGAAGATCGAAGGATTGTCCCGAGGGGGCACAAATCCCCGAAACAAGAAAGCAGGTTCAACCCCAACCAAAGGAACAGGAGGCCGTTGCCAAAAAACAACTTCGAGAAAACCAGTAACCACCAAGAAGCGCCTCGATTGTCCGAATATAATTTTAATGTCGATTCGGCAACTCTCATTTCAACAATCGGTCGCATCATGGACACCAGATGGCCAAGGCCGTTACAAACAGACCCCGCCAAGAGGGACCCCAACCTTATATGCAAGTATCATGGCACTCACGGGCACAGAACGGAGGATTGCCGACAGTTGAGAGAAGAGGTAGCCCGGTTGCTCGAAAACGGGCATCTTCGGGAATTTCTGAGCGACCGAGCAAAAAATAACTATGAAAATAGGGACAGACCAGCAAATCAAGGAGAGCCAAAGCATACAATCAACATGATAATCGGGGGAGCAGATGCGCCTCAAGTACCGGTGCTGAAGCGTACCAAAATATCTATTACCCGAGAAAAACGTACTCGGGATTATGCAACAAAAGAAACTTTGTATTTTAGCGACAAGGATATCGAAGGTCTTACACAACCTCACAACGATGCACTGGTGATATCGATGTTAATACATGATACTCGAGTGAAGCGCGTACTTATCGATCCCGGGAGTTCAGCCAACATAGTTCGATCTTGGGTCATTGAGCAACTCGGTCTCTCAAACCAGATCATCTCCGAGGTCCGGGTCCTCAACGGTTTCAACATGGCCTCAGAAACAACCAAGGGTGAAATAACACTGATGGTGAATATCGCTGGGACTATCAGGGCAACAAAATTCTGCGTAATCGAAGGCGATATGAGATATAACGCCTTGCTCGGTAGACCTTGGATACATGATATCAAAGCCGTACCATCAACCTTACATCAAATGTTGAAGTTTTCATCGGCCGAGGGAGTCGTCACCGTCTACGGGGAACAACATGCGGCAAGGGAAATGTTCGCGGTAGAGGAAGCGGCACCGAAAGCTACTGTTCCCCAACAGAAGGCTAAATAGCAATCAGAAAAGCCGCCTTCAACAGATGAGGGTGAGCAAGATCAGCTCGACGAAGATAGCTATGGGGTACCCCGATCGTTTATTGCTCCGGATGAGTCCGACGCAACCAAATCGACGGTCGAGGAGCTCGAACAAGTCTCGATCCGCAGCGACGCACCCGATATAAAGGTATACTTGGGCTCGGGTTTAAACCTCGAGCTCAGGTCCAAATTACTTACTTTCCTTTCAGCTAATGAAAATTCCTTTGCTTGGTCCATTTAGACATGACAGGCATACCACCGGAAATTGTGACACACAAGCTGAGTGTTGACCCGAAGTTCCGGCCGGTCAAGCAAAAAAGGAGACCTCAGTCCGAAGTCAAACAGGCCTTCATCAAGGATGAGGTAACTAAACTCTTAAACATAGGATCCATTCGAGATGTTAAGTACCCTGAATGGTTAGCTAATGTAGTCGTAGTCCCTAAGAAGGGAAACAAACTTAGAATGTGTATAGATTATAAGGACCTAAATAAAGCATGCCCCAAAGACTCCTTCCCCCTGCCCAACATCGATCGCACGATCGACGCTACTGCTGGCCACGAGACTCTTAGTTTTCTTGACGCCTATTCTGGGTACAACCAGATACAAATGGATAAGGATGACCAAGAAAAAACATCCTTCATCACTAAGTATGGCACTTATTGCTATAATGTGATGCCTTTCGGGCTTAAGAATGCATGAGCAACATATCAACGCCTAGTAAAATAAAATGGTTGAAAAAGAGCTAGGTAAAACGATGGAAGTTTATATCGATGACATGCTGGTTAAGTCCCTGCAAGCAGAGGACCATTTAAGTCATTTGCAGGAAACGTTTGATGTTCTGAAGAAATACAACATGAAATTGAATCCGGAAAAATGTGTATTCGGAGTGGGCTCTGGGAAGTTCCTTGGGTTTATGGTCTCCAACCGGGGAATAGAAATCAACCCAGACAAAATTAAGGCCATCGAGGACATAACGGTCGTCGACAGCGTCAAGGCCGTACAGAAATTGACAGGCCGGATTACAGCTTTGGGCCGATTTATATCGAGATCGTCGGATAGGAGCCATCGATTCTTCAATTTACTAAAAAAGAAGAACGAATTCTCATGGGGACCGGAATGCCAGCACGCATTGGATGAGCTAAAAAGGTACCTCTCTAACCCGCCTTTACTACATACGCCAAAGACAGGTGAACAGTTGTATCTTTACCTCGCTGTATCGGAGATAGCAGTGAGCGGGGTCCTTGTTCGGGAAGAACAAGGTACGCAATTTCCTGTTTACTACGTTAGTAAGACATTAGAAGAAGCCGAGACCAGGTACCCACACTTAGAAAAACTAGCACTCGCCTTGCTGAGTGCGTCTAGAAAATTGAAACCATATTTTCAATGTCACCCAATATGCGTGGTGACGACCTAACCCCTTAGAAATGTTATGCATAAACCCAAGTTATCAGGCCAACTGGCCAAGTGGGCCATCGAGATCAGTGAGTACGATATCGAATATCGATCCCCAACCTCGATAAAATCTCAAGTACTGGCCGATTTTGTCGCCGACTTCACATAGTCTCTCATCCCCGAAGTCGAGAGAGAGCTCATAACTAAATCGGGGACTCCTTCGGGAGTGTGGACTCTATTCACAGGCGGTGCCTCAAATTCGAAAGGATCGGGGCTGGGCATCGTACTCAAGCCCCCGAACAGAAACACAATTAGACAATCCATTAAGACTATAAAATTGACTAACAATGAGGCCGAATATGAGGCTATGTGTCACGACCCTCCCGGCGGGCCCGCGACACGGGCACCGGACCCTGCTTGCAGAGTACCGGCGAACCCTTCATCACAGCTAACTTATTTCTTCGCTTTCCGTCTTATTATTTCAAACAAAAAGATCATTTAGTTGGGCCCTTCATTGGAGACACACTTCGCACACATACATACATACATATATCCGTGGAACGCACTACTGTGTTTAGGCATAAGATTTACAAAACGTGTACACACCCTGACACCTGTTCATACATAACCAACATTTATTTAAACACTACTGACATTGTCTATTGAGCCTCTACAATAACAGACATTAAACATCCTATGTCAGAACAGGGCCCCGACATGCCCAAAATGTCTACACAAAATGCATACCAAAATGTAGCAAGTTCGAAGGATGAATCTTGCTATGTCTGTTGAACTGGCAGCCTACTGCGGTGGGGGAGCTCCGTCTGTCAATCTATTAGGACCTGCAGCACGATATGCAGCGTCCACAAAATAAAGGACGTCAGTACAGAAAATGTACTGAGTATGTAAGACAGGAAACACAATATAAGAGCAGTAATATAAGCATCAGGATAGAAACATGCAACTCGTAGCAAAGGAACTGCCTCTGAGGGCAGCTAACCATGACACGTTGTAATAATTATGTCTAATTACATACTTCTATTACATTGTTGTTATATTGCCTATTTCCATCATTACAGCATTATCCTTTTACCCTTGCGAGTTTGCCATTTTCATATATATTTATTGCTACCGGATGCGTTGCGTAATCGTTACCTTAAACCACTATCAGCGCCTCTGTGGGCTTGTCAGTTTCATATACATTTACTGTTACCGAAACCGTTTACCTGCACGTTACCACACAATCACACACGCCTCCATGGGCTCTTTATCGTCATACGCCTCTGTGGGCTCATCATTATCATCTCATAGCATGCCTTACCCGGCCGTAGTAGGCTCGGTCATAACATATGCCTCTGTGGGCCCATACCCGGCCGTACTAGGCTCGGTCATCACATATGCCTTTGTGGGCTCATACCCGGCCGTATTAGGCTCGGTCATACGAATTCAGTCATGCACATATATATATATATATACACTTAATACATCGCGAGCTTAATTATGACTTGTTACGTTCATTATCCCTTCTTTCTTATGTAATTAAGAATACCTTTTTTAACACAACCGTTATAAGACTCGAGGATTTCCGTCAACGTTGTTACCATGAAACAAGAATAATCATTCCATAGAGGGAAGAACAACATAAGCAACACTAGCTCCTAAGACTAGAATATTCTTTGGGGCTCGTTCGTGGCATTGTATTCAATAGGAATCGTGCAAAAGAAAGAACGGTATAGTCTCAAATACCTGGTACTTATTGCGTCGGTTCTCAAGTTACGCAATTTGCCACAATTCTTTAATCTACAATTAAAGAATAGCTCAATGATTACTCACTACGCCTGATAGCTATCATTAACCACAATCTCCTAAATTCATGTGGTGGTTCTCTACACCCTTCCTCCCCTAACCCTCATCAAACTTATTTACAGCACATGCAACCCAATTACAACCCTTAATAATCATGACCCACTCCGTTTAACCCCACTTATTTCGATTTCATGGCTTCTAGTCATTCTCCCATAAGTTCTTACAGACATGCAAACTCCCCTATCATGAATGTTTAAGGGAAAACCACATGAAAGGGAGTAGTAACTTACCTTGCATGTGAATTATTTGACCCTCTTCTTCGATTCCTCAATTTCTAGGTCTTTGCTTCCAATGGGGTTCGTAGGAGGGGGAAACTCAGCTAGGGTTTCCTTTAGCTCTTCAATTTCTTGCTTCCCTTCTTCAATTTAGAGTTTGGAAGAGAGGGATTTGGTTGTTTTGAGGTGAGGGATTTGAGAGGGGTCGTTTGGGACTTTCTACTATGCTTGGACTCAGCAAAAAAATGAAGAAAGGACGGGTTTAAGTCCCTTTTATAGGCCTGGCAATAGGTGGCATACGTACCTGAAAATTTTCAGGTTTGCGATCGCATACCCACCGCAAAAAGGGTATGCGGTTCCCATTTTGGTCGCAAATATCACCCCAGAAATCTGTTGCATTATGCGACGCTGAAGGGCCAGATTTGCGGTTCGCATTTTCAACAATGCGATCGCATTCTAGTCGCATTTTAGACATTGGGTCAGCCCAGAACTCTGTTCCATTCTGCGATGGAGGGTGTCATGTTTGCGGTCCGTATACTGGCCGCATATTTGACATAATTTCAGCCCAGAACTCTGTCGCAGTTTGCGACGCTGATGTTGGATATGCGGTTCGCATTTGTGCTTTGCGGTCCGCATATCTAGCTATGCGACACCTTTGTTCTTTTTCTTAACTTTAAACCATTTTCCGGGTTCTTGGGTCCTCATATGTGAGCTATTTCACAATGTATTTTTAAGGTACGAATTTTTACGGGTTGTAACACTATGATCGCAGTTCTAGAGTTGGCCAAAAACCTTGGAGCAGAAGTAATCGAGGCCAAGTGCGACTCCCTCCTTGTAGTCAACCAAGTGAATAGAACGTTCGAAGTCAGAAAGGGACGTATGCAAAGGTATGTGGATAAACTTCAGGTCACCTTACACAGGTTCAAGGAATGGACCCTGCAGCACATACCTCGAGAACAAAAAAGCGAAGCCGATGCCCTCGCTAACCTAGGCTCATCGGTCGATGACGAAGAAATCGACTCCGAAAAGGTCGTGCAGTTGTTAAGATCGGTGGTAGAGGAAGGTCATGCCGAAGTCAACTCGACAAGTTTGACCTGGGATTGGAGAAACAAGTACATAGAGTACTTCAGATCAGTTAAATTGCCACCCGACCTCAGAGAATCGAGAGCCTTGCGCGCAAAGGCGGCCCGATTTCGCTTAGCCGATAATGGAACTCTATACAGAAGGACCTTCGGAGGACCTCTAGCTATATGTCTCGAACCGGGGGACACCGAGTACATCTTGAAAGAAATACACGAAGGAGCTTGTGGCAATCATTCAGGCTCCGATTCACTGGTTCGGAAGGTGATTCGGGCCAGCTACTACTGGAACGATATGGAGAAGGACGCGAAGGAATTTGTACGCAAATGCAGTGTGTGTCAAAGACACGCACCGATCATCCACCAACCTGCTGAAACGTTACATTCAGTCATATCGCCATGGCCATTTATGAAGTGGGGGATGGATATAGTAGGTCCCGTCCCTCGAGCACCAGGTAAAGCTCAATTTATCCTTTTTATGACTGACTATTTTTCTAAGTGGGTGGAAGCACAGGCTTACGAGAAGGTCAGAGAAAAAGAGGTGATCGACTTCATATGGGACCATATCATCTGTCGATTCGGGATGCCTTCTGAAATCGTATGCGATAATGGAAAACAATTCATTGGCAGTAAGGTAACCAAATTTTTGAAAGACAACAAAATCAAAAGGATATTGTCAACTCCGTATCACCCCAGCAGTAACGGTCAAGCCGAATCGACCAACAAAACCATAATTCAAAACCTGAAGAAAAGGTTAGTCGACGCTAAAGGAAGATGGAGGGAAATGCTACCCGAAGTCTTATGGGCGTATCGAACGACCGAAAAAAACTAGTACCGGAGCCACTCCGTTTTCCTTAGTATATGGCACCGAAGCGTTGATACCTGTCGAGGTAGGCGAACCAAGCGTCAGGTTTCAACACGCAACCGAAGAGTCCAACCAAGAGGCTGTGAATACTAGCCTGGAACTCTTAGATGAAAGAAGAGAAGCTGCTCTAGTCCAAATGGCAGCTCAGAAACAAAAAATCGAGAGGTATTATAATCGGAGAATTTGTCTTCGATACTTCAGTACGGGGGACTTGGTACTCAGAAGAATCACGCCTAATACCCGGGACCCCAACGAAGGGAAATTGGGACCGAACTGGGAAAGTCCCTATACTGTATTGAAGGTCACCGGGAAAGGATCTTACAAGCTTGGGACCTTGGATGGTAAGCAGCTGCTGAATAACTGGAATGTGAACCACTTGAAGAGATACTATTGTTAAGGTAATTTACTCCACCTTTTTACTTTCTTTTTTATTTTGTTTATCGGCACTGACACATGCAGGATAGGTCGATATCAAGCAAGTCAGCACGAGGTATTAGGACTGAAAGCACGCGTTGCACTCTTTTTCCCTTCAACCGGTTTTGTCCCAAATTGGGTTTTACGGCAAGGTTTTTAATGAGGCAACCATATGTTGTGCTAACATAGATCAATCATTTATCGGAATTCACAAGTTTCATATTAATCTCTAGCGATGTTCGTTTATTTACTTCGATTTCGAGGGGGCTAAATAAAGATCGCTAGGAATTGATGTAAGGGTCAAACGGTTAGAAGAGCCGTACCCGAGTAGATCGATCTGATTTCCCTCCGTCAAATGAACATGTACAAGCACATGAATGTTAACGAAATCATTTGGTACCTACATTGTATTCTCAATCCCAAGGGCTTTTACAATCATCTTTGCATTATTAATAACTGAGATTGTCAAAAATGCATCAAATCCAAAGGGGAGTAAGACCTGACGAGGCAAACCCCGGAACCAACTGATTGGGCCAAGGCCTAGGCAAATTTACATAACACAAAGGGAACTGAGATCGATCTAGGTAATCCCGGTTTATGAAATGCCAGGGTCGAATTAAATTAAACTGGTCGAAGTTTGAAAAGGTAAAACTTTGACTATCCGAAATAAGGCTAAGGACGAATCAGATTAAAAGGGATCTAAATTTTGCCAAGGCATGATCCCGATTCGCATACCAAAAAGCATAGCTTAATGGTCGAAAGTAGAGCGAGTGCAGCTCATTTTGAATACACAAAAAGGCTAAGGCCGAACTAATTATTAATCGATCCAATCGGACGCAACTTATAACTCTAGCTAAGGCTAGAAATGGCGAAATATGAAAGTCAAGGAGCCAAGTCGAAATGAAATAAAAGATGTTTATATACATGACAGAACTTTTATACAGGTTCGAACTACGAAATGTCAAGACAACATCAAAATAGCATCAAAATAACGTCAGTCCGAGCTAGGGGTGGTTACTGGTCCGGTCCAGTGACGGATCGGAATTTTTTTTTCCGGTCCGGTACATTTACTGAGCGAAAACCGGACCAAACCGGTAATTTCCGGTCCGGTCCCCCGGTTGAAAATGTTCCGATCGGATCGTGACCGGTACCGGTGGCCGGTCTACCGGTTTTATCCGGTCCGGTCCGGTCCGGTCCGGCCGGTCATCCGGTTATTCTATTTTTTATTTTTTATTTTAAATTATTGCCTCCTTTATTTAACTTTATAAATAAATAAAAAATATGTTTCAAAGTTAAAACTTAGAATTAAAGAAGTTACAATAATATTCTTACAAACTTTGAATTAGTTTCAAAATTTATAATTAGATTCAAACCTTGAAATATATACAAAGTTAGTAAAATTATAAATTTTGTAGTAGAAGGAAATTATAAGTTTTTGAAAATATAACAACTAAATATTACTAACTTTGAATATATATTTGAAATGAAAAGTATGTTTCAAAGTTAAAACTTAGAATTAAAGAAGTTACAATAATATTCTTACAAACTTTGAATTAGTTTCAAAATCTATAATTATATTCAAACCTTGAAATATATACAAAGTTAGTAAAATTATAATATATAAGAACACAAGAGTTGTGATGTGAACTTGGAGCAATTTTATTAATATGTATTTTGATGTATAAAATTACATTCTTTTAAACATGCTCGCTAGTTTTTTTAATATAGTTGTAGGCTTTTCCTTAGGAACAAGTAGTTGTTGTTCCGGTTCGTCGTCGTCTTCTTCTTGATCTTCTTCATCTTCCGTCTCATTGGTTTGATTCCCTTCTTCGCTTGTTCCGTCGCTCAAAATTTGATCCATGTATGCTCTATCTTTTTTCTGTGAAAGCTCCGGTATTCCAAAGTTTCTTCGCTCTGCTCTGATCCAATCTCTGAATAGAACTCCTGTCTCCATTGCTTCTTCTCTCAATGAATGTCTATGATCTCCAATCTGAAATCTTCCCTGGCTGAAAGCGCTCTCTGACGCAACTGATGACGCTTGAATTGTCAAGATATCGCGGGCCATTTTTGAAAGTATTGGAAATTGTGCTTCTTGACCCTTCCAGTAATCCAATAGATCGTGAGTTCCAAAACTTGTAAGTTTCTTCGGATACTGGATCAAGAAGACTTGGAACTCGCAGTATTCCTCCCCGTAGTCATCTTGTTCTGAAAGCAGCCTCTGATCAAATCCTCCAAAACTGCTCATCCCAGCATGCTGTTTGCTTAAGTGAGAAGAACTTTCACCGGTTGAAAGTATCGGTGCAGTTGGTGTAGCACTCTCTGCCCAAGCTCTGTACTTTCCGAAAACAGCCTGAAAATCTGTAGAAACTTTACCTCGAGCAACATCTACACTCGGGTAGTTGTTAGTTGCAATTTCAAGAGGTGTAATATCTAAATTTGCGTATATTTCCCGAACAAGTCGTTCAGTTAACTTTAATTTAAATGCAGGATGCAACACAGAAGCAATGTAAAAAAGTTGAGGAATTGGGAAAAAATATTTTATATATTTTTCAATCATGGCCTCTACAGCCATTTTATATTCTTTGTATTGCCTATATAATTTTAATAATTCAGATATGCCAGCTATATAATATAACATAGTAAGAGTAGTTGGATAATACTGTCCAGAAAATTCTAAAGTAGCATGATAAAATTTTTCTAAAAACTGGAGGAGATGTTCAACAAGGTTCCAATCTTCCTCCTTAAGGTGGTAAAGTTTCATAAAATATTTATTATACATTTGAGTTATAGGTTCTCTATATTCGTGAGCAACCGTTAATGCTTCATATAGAGTGTTCCACCTAGTAGAAACTTCTTTTGGAACTCTCCTAATCGGCATTCCTAATTCTATACATTTTCTTTCCCATTCTCTTTTTCTTTGTTGATTTTTATTTCTAAAAATAAAGGCAGTAGCTACTTTAACCTTTTCAATAATGTTGTTAAATAAGTCAAGATCATCTTTGACTACTAAGTTGTAGATATGACATGCACATCTAACATGAAAAATTCCTCAAAAGGGGGGTTTAAAATAGGTCTTAAATTCTTAAGTGCTTCTGTGTTGTTCGTAGAATTATCTACTGTAATACTAAAAACTTTATTAGTCAAACAATAAGCACGACAAACTGATGAAACAGTTTTGGAAATATAATTTCCCGTGTGTGGTTCATCAACTACTTTATATGCAATAATACGTTTTTGGAAGACCCAATCAGGATCTATCCAATGAACAGTAATAGTAATATAATCGCAGTTATTAGTAGAACGACCCATATCAGTAGTAAGGCATACTCTAGTGTCAAAGTTATCAAATAAATATCTCAAATAATCTCTATATTTGTTTTAAATTTAATAATGTCATTTTTTACAGTTGTTCTTGGAAAACCTTTAAAGGAAGGATTATATGTAGCTTGGATATATCGAACAAAACCAGTAGAAGAAGGAAAACTGTAAGTCAAACCCTCTACCGCAACTAGTTTAGCAATATTTTCTCTATCCCTTTGTTTATCATAACTAAGAATTCCTCCTGTTGTTTGGTTAAGTTTAGTTTGGATACCCGAGGATGCGTCATGTGCTACCCCCCCATGCTCGGTTCCAAGATAAATACCCCCCGCCCGCGTTGACCATTCCTTGGGATGTTTCTTTAATAAGTGAGTTCTAATTTTACCCGTCCCACCTTCATTACCCCCAGTTTTAAACATCCACACATGTCCACAAAGACCACAAACGGCCGTCTGAGTATCCTTGTTCTTCTGTACAAATTCCCACACCTCAGATCTATCCTTACGTTGAACCGGGGCTCTAGTGGGAGGTACGGGAGGAGGCAAGTCGGACTAAACTTCAGGTGGACTAGCTTCAAATTCATGTTGTTCTTCTAAATTAACCCCAGTTTCATAATCAAATTCCGCTTCTACGTTTTGTGAATCAAGTGGATTAAAGGAGCTAAAATCATGATAATATTGATTTTCCTCTACGTCTTGACTAGAACTACCAATAATTCCTTTACCTTTATTTCCCAAATGACCACGTGCCCGCCCCCAACTACTAGTTCCAATTGAACCTCTTTGAGACATAATTATAGCAAATAAAATAAATATATCACAAAAATATAATTAAAGAGTAGAGATAGGAACGACCAACCAATATAGCCGTATAATTGAGATGAAGTTGAAACTTGAACCTTCACTTGATAGCAAGTTAGCATCTCCAAGTAAAACTTGATAAATAACCAAAATTGTATAATTTAGATTTAGACAATAGCCAAAGTAACAAAATAGCAATATTGTAGATGATTTTGAGAGAACTAGAGAGAGTTTGATGATTTTTGTGAATAATATGATAAAATAATGGGGTATTTATAAGAAAAAATAGTTAGGGGTGGTTATGGGGTAAAATAGCCGTTTTTGGCCGTTGCCCAACGGCTATTTGCTCAATAGAGCCGTTGGCCAACGGCTATAATTTAAATAAAGCCACTGCCGCCTCCGGTCCGGTTCCGAACCATTTTTAATCCGGTTCTTCCGGTCAAAAAGCATAGAACAGTGTCGCCACCGGACCACTAGCCCCCCCCCCTTTAATTGGTCCGATTCCAACTGGTCCGAGCCGGTTTCCGGTCCCTAACCGGTCCGGTCCGGTCCGGTTCCAGTTGCCAGCCTTAGTCCGAGCCATCTTCATATTCTTCAGGAAGGGTTTGTTTCCTCATTTCATCCTCAATCTTTGCTGCCTCAGCAACATCGGAAGACAGATCGAGACCACGAGCCTGAAGCTCCTCAAGAGTGGAAAGGCGAGTTTGACACTGAGTGTACTCAACCAGCGCTTTCGATTGCTCTTGAGCGACCTCGGCATCGGCTCTATACTGAGCTATCAAGTCTTCAGCATTGGCCTTGGTGGTGGCAATCTCCGATTTCGCTTCCTGTAGTTGGTTGGTCAGAACCATCCGATCTTGGGTAAGCTACTCAACTTGGAGCCATTGGGATTCATTGTCCTTGATTAGGGCTCCGATTCTCTCCTGCGCCTCTGAGGCCTGTTATCTTAATCAAGCTTGGAGAGCCTCTTTCTCCGCAGTTAAAGTCTCGGCCGTGGCTTTCCACCCACTCGTTTCAGCTTTGGCCTCGTTCAGTTCAAACCGGAGTCGGTCCAACCGGTTAGTCATTTGCCCCAGTTGGTCAACACTAGTGGCATGCTCTTTCCTTACAAAATTAAGTTCGGCCCGGAGACTCGACATCTGATTTTCGAGCCGCTGACGTTGAATTTTTTCTTGTGCCATTCCTTCTTTGATTCGAATGAACATTTCATGATAAAGCATCGAAGACTGTGGGAAATTTGAATTAAAAATTGTCAGTACGGACTTGGAATCAAAACGTTGAGTTTAAAACAAACAAGAAAGCATACCCTGTTCGATGCCTGTTGAGCTTCGTTGAACAAGCAAGCCCAATCCACGGCATTCATTGTAGCCTGGTCTTCTTCAGTCATCAAGCAGTGGAGATAACTAGCTACGCCTACCGGCGCACCTAGTGCTCGGGCGTCCTCGGGGACAGTGAAGGTTATCACCCTCCTCCGATCAGGGTTCGAGCTCGGGGCGGGGAATTTATCGATCAATTTGATACCAGCCGACACCCCACTCGTCTCGGCTGGGGGACTCCTTCTAGGGACTTCGAGGCCGAAGGTATCAGCAGACGGCACCCCGTCAAAAAATTCTTCAAAGGTCCCAGTTGTGATCGGCACCTTGCTCGGTGTGTGCATCCTTGCATCTTGGGCATCTTTCATAGTTGCCTCTGAAAAGAAAGGTGAATGCACCATCTCCGGAATGTCTGAGGATCTTTGTGTCACCTCTATGTTGGCCCGGTCCCCGATCCTTGCTCCCACTTCGACGCCGGTCTCTTCCACGCTCGGCTCAGGGACTGCCCGAGGGGATTTGCCGTTTAGGGTTTCGGGGCTCTTTTCCCCCTCAGAATCATCGCTCAGTTGAATGGAAGGGTCAGTGGCTGTGACCTTACGAGCCATCATCTTTCTCCTGCCTTTCTTATTTTTGGGCTCAGCATGATCGGGAGCCCTTTTTCTCTTTTTTCCTCCTTCTTTTCCCGACGTGGGAAGGGGGCGAGGAACTGCCCCAGCGGTAGTAACCGACCTCAACTCGGCATCCTTCGAGAGACCTGCAAAATAAATGTTCAAAGGGCTAAGTGTTGGTATCGATTGTCTTGGAATATATGAACGTCACTGAAGCTCACCATGATTCTTGGCCTCCCAAAGGCCTTTCGATATCTCTCTCCAGGCCCGTTCAGAATAGGACCTTTGGGCCACGACCTTCCTGACCCACTCCTCGAGGTGCTGAATCGCGGCCGGTGACTGGGTAACAGCTGCATCTCACAATACACCGGTTAAACATTGGAAGAAAGATAATGGGTGATCTTAAGAAAAGAGACACTTACGTTTCATGTTCTACTTTTCAGGGAACGGCATATCATCGGCAGGGATCAGGTCGGAAGTCTTGATTCGGACAAATCGGCTCATCCAGCCCCGGTCTCTATCTTCGTCGATGCTCGAGAACGGAGCCTTGCTGGCCCGACGAGCGAGTTTTATCAGCCCCCCTCGGAACATCCCGGGACTGTATAATCGGAGTAGATGGTCGATGGTAAAAGGGTTCCCCCCTTCGACCTTACCCACGAAAAAACGAAAGAGATAAATTATACGCCACACGGAGGGATGGACTTGACCTAGAGTGACGTTATATCTCTTACAAAATTCAATGATTATAGGGTCTATAGGACCTAATGTGAACGGATAGGTATATACACTTAAATATCCCTCCACATGTGTAGTAATAGCTTCATTCGGGGAAGGGATTACCATATCTTTGTCGGTCCAATGGCATTCAGCCTTCACCCTTTCAAGATGTTTTTGAGTGATCGAGCTAATGTACCGCAAGACCGGTTCGCCTCGGCCAGGCACCGGGGAAGGCTTCTCGACTTTGAAGTAGGAACCTATGAAGCACCCTACTGGTATAAAGGCTTTAATTGGAGGTTCCATGGAGGGTTCCTCAGTATGGATGGGCTCAGCCTCTTCAACAGACTGGGCAGGGGAAGGTTGTTGTTTCTGGGGAACTGATTTAGAAGTTTTGGCCATGACGATTGAAGTAGCAGAAGCAAGAAGCAAAGGAGAAGAAAGGTCTTTCTGGTGAAGAAGACTAGAAGAAACAGACTGTTTAGCAACGTGAAAGTAAAGGAATAAACTCAAAGAAGGGAGGAAGCATTTATACTTTCCCAAAAAGCGGCGGTACAGAACACGAGGTGAATAAACATTAAATGCACGCAAAAGGGACAGGGCTCTGCAGACGAGACAGGTAATGATTTCTTGTGTCAATGGTCATGTGCGTCACGGCACTGCCGTCACACAAAGGGTCCTTTTAGGGTTGAACGATTTGATGACTCTGACTTCGTGGCACGCTTAATGGATATATTGATTACTTAGAGCTCGAAGAATGACGATTCATATCGTTTTTTGTCCTTACTCTCCAATAAACGAGGGGACTATCTGTATTGGTTCGAATACGATCGGTTGCTCGAGAAGAATCGAGCCCGGATACAATGCAAGACCGGATTGCCTCGATCCGAGGTCAGCAAGTCGAGCACGAAATTGGAGCAACCGAAACGGAGTGACCGACATTGGCCGACGAAAGCACATCTCGTAACAAAGATCAGTTTCGACCGGATATTTTGTGGATTCCTGATATCTCGGCGGAAGTGAATATCTCAACTGTCATAGACGTTAAGCCACTATTTTAGGGATATCCCATCCCGTAATTGAAGGGGTTTTATCTTGTAATAGGGTTTTTACCATATTAAGAAGTCTTTCTTTTACCTATAAGAAGGGTATCTACCTTTATTGTAACACACAACACATATCAAGAGAAAATACTAAGAATTACCACTGTTTACCGAACTCTGTCTTCTTTATTGTATTTCGTCATCAGCTACTCAATTACTGTGGTTTGGTTATTCCTTTTATCTATTATATTCCGATTATTTGCAATACACTTTTACGTTGTATCAAATTAATTCACGCATCCTTAGCACTACGAACAAATTCAATTGTTACTCGGATTTAAGGGTAAACAACATTTGCTGCTGGAATTCGTAGATAATGCAAACCACATTGAGGTTAATGCTCCCAAGCTGAGATCATTTGTCTTCACAGGCAATATATATTTCCTACATCTAAAATGTGTCCCTCTTCTTGCAAAGGTTTCACATGAGTCTACAGCATCCCTTGTAAAAGCAGGAAAAACTGATCTTGTCAATTTTTTTAAGTCTATTCCTGCACTCGAGCATCTCCACTGGATTACAGTAGTTTCCGGGTAACTGTGCTTCATTACTTGATTTTAATACATCTTCATATATATACCATCTTTTGGGCTTTAACTCATCCTTTTTCTTTTTTGTCGCTTTCTTCCTAGTTCATGGTTGCTGGACCAGGTGAAGTACCAACAAGGCTTTCCTCTGCTCTCATTTGCCTTAAGCATCTTTACCTATCTGAAATTTGCCTGGAAGAACGAGTCGAGTTTTCATGTGCGCTTTGCTTGATAAGAAGCTCCCCGAATTTAGAGGAACTTCAAATTAAGGTTCTTAATGTTGTTTGTTCTTTTCTCTCTCTTTCTCTTCATATATATCATTGAGTTATTCGTGTGATATGACTAGTATTTTCATACTCATTAGATTTTCAGTTTTAAGTTGAGAGTGATGGGTTTCCCATGATCTTTCTTTCTTAGGGGCCTTTTGATCTTATGGGCAAATTACTTGCTCCTGTGGTCGGAGTGCTGTCGATGAAATACCTGAGGGCAGTTAAGATTAAAGGTGTAGCAGGAGCATGGGGTGAAATGCAGCTGAGATAACCAAATTTCAGCGGGCATATAAGGTGGTTGCTTATCCCGGTTACAATCTCGCTTGATGTTCACGAGTCTTTAATCAGACCATCTTTGCCAAAATTGTTTCGGAACCTAGTGTATGTAAATAGAAAATGAATATTGATGCAGTAGTATAAGCCTATAAGGCTGTGTTTTGCCTTGCCATTAGGCATTAGGTAGTGCAAAGACTATCAGTTTGGGAACATAGAGAATCAGGATGGATGATTTGGGCAGTGTATATATACTAATACAGAAGAATTAATGAAACGCGGAGTTTTTCCATGCGAAAAATACTATATTGACTGTTATTCGTAGCTTGAAACTTGAATTTTTTTTCCGAATCACATTTAAAGATAATTTCTGTTTTAATTATTTCTTAGTATGTTGAATTCATTTTCGATTTTAAACAACAGTTACCCTACACAATTTGCACTGATTTATTAGTCAAAAATATATGTATCTAACAACAAACGTCAAAATCATTAACGATTATACATCCTTAAAGGATAATCCACTATGCCATGGTAATAATATACTTTTCAAGAGAGACAATAATCATTGAACCCAAGTTTAGATCTGTGGCTATAAAATGTGGCCACCTTCTAATTTCTCCAACCGTGGAGTAAGAAAAAAGAAACTGATCCTACTAGATTTAGAAATCTCGGAACCAACAAACTGATTAGTGCTCAAGATGGAAAACATATTCTGTCAAGCGCTGTAATTTACTGTGGTCTAGCTTCTGTTCTGTCACAACTGCCTGTTTCTGCACAGTAAGCATTTGAGAAGCTGGATCCAATACCCAACCCTGTTGCAGCACATCTGAAAGGGAGATGACAAAGTCATTATTACCAATCAGTGAAAACTCATGAACACATTATGACAGAGATCTTTTTCTGGCAAGTATAAATGAGACTTGCTTATAAATCGCAACAGCAACAAACAAAAACCAAATAGGCGAGAGCTTATGAATACCCAAGATGTAGAGATAAATGGATAAGCAGACGAAAGACTTCATTCTATATGCTTCTTTAACAATTGATGCCTGTGAAACCTTTTTAACTGATTCAACAACTTGATAAACTTCAGTTCATTTAGTGCCTTATTATGTACCAAAAATAAAGCACGCTGTAGGATAAAATCTTACAGTTTGTAGCATCATTTTCATTCATTCCAAGGAACTGAGCTGTATCTTGTGTGCTAATAGTTGAATAAGCAGAAAGCAGGAGCTCAAACATCCTTTTCCTGTATAATTCTGCAGAAGGATGACATGAAAATGATAAGAAAATCCAACATACAGGAGGTACAACAACTTGAAGTTTAACTTTACATACTGCAGTTCCCTTCATATATTTGAGTAATTGCTTTCTCTACAAGTCTAGAAAAATGGCTAGCAACTAATGACATTTTCGCAGCAATTGTGGTCTCACCCAATGTCACAAAGATATAAAAAAAATGCATGAATTTCATATTTGCATCTACTGGATGCCAGTAATGAAATTTACTATTACTTGATAAAAGAAACTGCATGAATTTCAAAACACAAAAAATAGTTGACGATTTACTTTTTAACCACACTACGGAAGATCCTAAGAGCTGGAACTTAGCTTGCTGAAACACGGTTCGCCTCCTTGAAATGCTCTTGCACCTCTCCTTTAACATGGTCTGACAACTAATTCATCCAAGCTTCTTTCTCTTTCACAACCAATCCCCCACTCAGAAGAACTCCACATAGACTTGAGGAGAGCATATACTTTGGTATATACCCACATCAGTTGATCCATAACCTCTCATAAAATTGTAGTAGTATGGTTCTAAGTATTACTTCTTTTTTCTAATAGGTGGTATGGTTCAAGTATTATCTATGAGCTCTCCAGAGAGAGATATGATGATAGAGCTGCATGCCAATGTCTTCTCAATTGAAAATTTTCTTTTTGATATAGAAAATTACGCGCCAAATTATCCTTTATATCCTCAAAGATATTTTTCCTCAATTTTTCAGCCAATTACATGATAGATTTCATGTATCTGGAGAGGTACCAATTATTAAAAATAACCCATGACTCTGACTAGCTCACAAAGTAAATGTTAATAGAAAGAGTATATACTGTCCTTGTTTTAGTAAATCTAATGCCTCGTCAGAATTAAGCATGCCGACAACAAGAAGCTATTAAGCTCGCGCATCTCAAATAAGAGTAACTGACAAACATGAATTCACAGAAAAATTAACAAAGAAGAAAATAGGAGCGCAGAGACATTATTCAAAAAACATTATCCACAATTATCTAGATCAATAAGTTTATCAATGCCAAGATTCAAGCATAGCGTTGATACTCCCCAACCGACAATCACAAGATCAAAGGAGGAACAAAATTGACCGTCGCAGTTCAGAAAAAGGCAACACCTTATGATCTCTCTTTCTAGGGGATCACACCACTAAACCCAGCCTAAAATAATAAGCTCAACAAGATAAAACTTGCTTATAGTGACTGTTTCAGTGTTTCTTACCAAACCAGCCATTGACCCACTGCTAATAGAAGATATCATTCCAATTTTTTCCTTGTTATACCATGACATACAGAACAGTAGTAGAACGACTCTCCCTGCCCACTTAAATTGTTTAACTGAAAGTGTCCATTTGACTTTGAGATAAAGTTCATAGACACCATTCTAGTCTCAAGCCATTATCAAACTCCAACAGCTAATCCTGGAGGTGCAGCTCAACTTTGTGATTTATGCAGATTCATAGATTCTTCTAATTGACAACAGTAGCAATACTTTGTCAATCCTTACATGTAACGTGATCCACATTCATTTTTAATACAGAAGAGAAGTAACAATTTCTGGCAATTAGCTTATAAGTCCCAATTCTTAGTAATTCATAAATTCTACTGTCTTAATAACCTTCAGAAAAGAAAACAAATCCTTATAGGCTTCTGACAGGCACAAAAAGGAATGCTGATCCCTTGGCAAATCCCAAGTAAAGTAGAAACTTATAGCCTGTTTGGCCAAGCTTCTAAAAGCACTTTTGAGCAGCAATTAGTGTTTGACCAAGCTTTTAAAAACTGCTTCTAAGTGTATTTTTCTCAAAAGTGCTTCTCGGAGATAAACTACATTTTTCTGCTTCTCAAAATCTGCTTCTGCTTCTCCTCAAAAGCACTCTTTTTCCTTCTGAAAGCTTGGCGAACCTCAATTTTTGGCCAAAAGCACTTTTGGCCCAAAAAAAAAAATGCTTGGCCAAACAGGCTATTATTTTGATTCGGCTTGCAAACTAATATTTTTTTATCAGGGACAAAAAGAATGTCGGCCCATTGCTAAATGCCGACTTATGTAGAAACTTATGTAAAGCATTCAACAAAATCTGACTAGACCGTAGATTAACAGAAGATGATCAATGAAATATTTACCGTCTGCTCTATTAATAATAACACTAATAATAAAAAAGAGAAGGAAAATGCACCAACTTGCCTGCAAAGGAAGCCACAATTGGCTGAACCTCAGGAGTCCAGCTGAATTCTTGAATAGCCTCATACACGCCCACGTAGTCCCTCGTCCAAAGCTTCTGCCCGATCCTCCAGACGGCCACCACCTCAGGCCGGCCCTCCTTTATTGCGGCAGGTATCTTCTTCCACAGAAATCGTGCACTATTACTGCAAAAGTACCACATTAAAAAATTTAACCCTAATCAATTCCTTAACAACACCCAATCTAAAACCCTAAAATTCCAGAATTAGAGTTGCTATTAATACAAAATAAGGGATTACATGTCATTGTTGTAAATATGGCCTAGAAGGTGAATCGCATAAGGCCATTCGTCTTGAAAATCAAGTCCCTCAGCGGCACCCTATGAGTACGACCAAAGCGAATAGAAACAATTATTCTTTTTTTTTCAAATCGGTTGAACGGATAATAATAGAGTGGCAATAAATTGAGAGGAAATAAGGAGAAATTGCCTGAAGTAAGAGGCTGTCAAAGATATCAGCAATCTTGTCATAGGATTTAGACGCCAAAGTTTCGTTGAGGAGAGAGGTATCCATTGGAGGGCACTGCTTTTTCTCGTCTCTCTTCTCCTTCTACACTGTCACTGATTCTCTGCAGGGAGATCAGAATTACAATATAGTGGCTAGTTTGGGCTTTTGGTCTTTGGGCCTGAGGTCCTAAACATCAAAGTCACCATTATTTATTTACTTTTTTTTAAGCACATTTTTAGAACAACCTTATATTCTGATTATCTTACGAAATTTTTTGATAAAATAGCCCCACGCTAAAATTTTAAAGCTTTGTAGCATGTTGTCGTAATTTTCAGTCAAAATTGCAACGTGCTTCAAAATTCAGTTTGAAAAATCAATAATGACGTCTGCAATTGGATTTTGAAGCAGCTAAATTTAAAAAACTCTATAAATCCTTTATTTAATTAGGGATGGTCAAAACAACTACTTGTCGCTTGTTGACCCCCC
>MCJB01007580.1:112816-144534 GCA_002018475.1 Nicotiana obtusifolia | reverse complement strand
CCCCAAAACTCAAAACATTACATGCATTCTATTGAGGACGTATATTTTAACAGAGTAAAATAACTTTTATATTATCTGTTAGTCAAACTGTAATGCTATAATATAAAGAAATAGTAATATTTTTGTAATAAGAAAAAACTAAAACATAAAAAACAATAGTATAGCAAAAATGTATATAATCAGAAGCAGAATATCAATATATATTTCGGAATAAAATCGAGCTCATTAAATGCATAGTGTGTCCTTAAGAAAATTATTCCCCTCAAGTACCCGAGATGTTGGAATATTATCCTCCCAGGATAGAACGATTTAACTCACCGAAGTATCGGTACCAAAAACGTCGGTGAAACAGCGAACCACTTGAAGGTTGTAAAACACACTGAAAATTTTTATGCCAAGAAGAAGAAGAAGAAGAAGAAGATCATAAAATTTTGTAAGGAAAAATTCTGAGATCAAAGCATATTTATAGCCCACTGTTTCTGAAAAAATTTGCAACCTTTCAGAAACAGTCATGGCTGTTGGAACAGGCGGGAACGATTCTCGTTTAAAATATTTTGGGAAATTAATTTAAAATAATCTGGGAAAAAAAGGAACGGATCGCGTCACGGGTCCTGGGTTATTCCAGGTTGACTTTTTGTTAATTAATTAAATTAATTAATTAAATAATTGAAAGAAATTTTGTCCAAAAAGATTAATCAATCAATCGTTGACCAAATCTGAATCCGAAGCCGAAGCCGAAGCCGAGCCGAGCGAGTGACGACAATGGCGGCACGAGGTTTACTTTCTTTCCAATCCATTTAACAGTAAGGGAAGTGCTTTCTCAATATAAGCACATTCATTTTTCTTTCCACCACCAATGAGGGTCACTTGCTCTTTCCAAAGCAAAAGGGAGCTCACTTTCCCTCCACTTTCTTCCCTCCATTTCTTATTCACCAATCTTTTAATCCCAACAATCCCCCGCATGAACGGGGAATGGCTATAAGACAAAGGAATGCACGGACGAGTGTGTGATTTACATGCAAGGATTAATTGCATCTTGATAAGTAGGTTTTCTTTGAACTTTCCGTAGTGAACTTATATAGGATATATTCGGTCAATCAATAGATTTGATATCTTTAAACCGTCAAGCTTTGTTGTATGCCTAGATAATTATAAGTCACACAATCAACCCTTAACCATCTATGATTCTCACGGTTGTGTTCGTTTCAGCGATGAACACCGCCTGGTTTCATGGGTGCTTAGAGAATAGGCCTTTACTTTCATCCCCCTTGAAGCGGCTTACACTTCGCACTCATATAGGTGATTTCTAAACGTGTAATCATATAGACACACAATCTGGTTATTTTGCTGCCAGACTTAGCAAATCATTAAAAAGACTTAAGCTTTATTGACTCATAAAAAGCCTTAATGCTTTACCTTTATTTTTGAACATTGTCTTCATCACGAGAATGAGTTGAGTTATTTGACAATGTTGAATCGTCATTCATAACTTTGTTTGATCTCTTTGAACCTAGCTCTTGGGATCTCCAGTCTGCTAGGTAGAGTTACCGCCATGATGACTTGTCCTAGGCCTTAATCCCATTCCCTTCGATGATCAACAACCTCTCTAGATAGGCTTTTTGTAAGTGGATCTGACACGTTATCTCTTGACTTTACGTAGTCAATCGTAATAACACCACTAGAGAATAGTTGTCTAACGGTATTGTGCCTCCGTTGTATGTGAAGAGATTTTCCGTTATACATAACGCTCCCTGCCTTGCTTATTGCCGCTTGACTATCACAATGTATACATATAGGTGCCGAAGGTTTGGGCAAAAATGGAATATCTTCAAAGAAATTCCAGAGCCATTCAGCTTCTTCACAAGCCTTGTCTAAAGCTATGAATTCAAATTCCATCGTAAAACGGGCGATGCACGTTTGTTTGGATGATTTCCAAGACACTGCTCCACCCTCAATTGTGAAAACATATCCACTCGTGAATTTAACTTCATATGATCTAGTGACCCAATTTGATATTTGTTATAATACAAGAGCATAATTTTGCTTATGTTTCAAATACCGCAAAACTCGTTTCATTGCCATCCAATGTATTTTATTGGGATTACTTGTAAACCCGATTCAGTTTGCTAATAGCACATGTTATATCTGGTCACGTACAATTCATGATATATATCAAACTTCTCAATGCTCTTGCATGGCCCAATTGTGAGCCACTTTCACCTTCATTATTTTGAGGTACATAACTCACGTCAATTGGAGTCTTGGCAATCTTGAAATTCAAACACTTGAACTTGCCAAGTACTTTTTCAATGTTGTGAGGCTGTGATAATGCTAGACCTTGTGGAGTCTTGTGAATTCTGATTCTTAAGATCACATCAGCAACTCGTAAGTCTTTCGTGCTGAATTTGCTAGCCAGCATGCGTTTAGTAGCATTTATGTCTGCCATATCTTTGCTCATTATCAACATGTCATCAATATCTAAACAAACAATGACTCATGACCAGGAGTGTTTTTAATATAAACACATCTGTCACATTCGTTGATTTTAAACCCACTTGCCAATATTGTTTGGTCAAATTTGGCATGCTATTGTTTGGGTGCTTGTTTAAGTCCATAAGCGACTTAACAAGTTTGCACATTTTCTTTTCATTACCCGGAACCACAAAATCCTTAGGTTGTTCCATGCAAATCTCTTCCTCCAATTTTCCATTTAAGAAAGCTGTTTTAAGATCCATTTGATGGATTTCAAGACCACACATGCCGCCAATGCCACTAACACACTAATAGATGTTATCCTCGTTACTGTCAAATAAGTGTCAAAGTAATCAAGGCCTTCCTTTTGTCTATAACATTTGATAACAAGTCTTGCCTTATATTTGTCAATAGTATCATCAACTTTCATTTTCCGTTGTAAGATCCATTTCGAACCCAAAGGCTTATTTCCTGAAGGAAGATCAACCAATTTCCATGTATGGCTATTCAAAATTGATTGAATCTCACTATTGACTATCTCTTTCCAAAATGATGAATCAAAAGATGACATAGCTGCTTTGAAAATTTGCATGTCATTAAATCTGGTCCAAAGGAAGTAGATGTTCTTTGATGTTTGATGCGCCTTGGATCCTCTTCACTTGGAGTATTTTCCTTTGGTTCTTCTCGTGGCCGTTTAGATCTTTCACTTAACGACTCGCATTTAGTTTATACGGATAGATGCTTTCAAAGAATTCAGCACTGTCCGATTCAATTAACGTATTAACATGAATTTTGGGATTATCATATTTATGAACCAAAACCCAACATGTTTTACTATTTGTTGCATATCCAATAAAAACACAATCCACAGTTTTCTGTCTGAACTTTACCCTTTTGGGTAAAAGTACTTGTACCTTTGCTAAACACCCTCACACTTTGAAATATTTCAAGTTGGGTTTTCTTCCTTTTCATTTTTTATGTGGAATAGATTGCGTTTTGTTGTGGGGTATTATGTTGAGTATTTGGTTAGCTGTAAGGATATCTTCCCCTCACAAATTCTACGGTAAGCCAGAACTTATTAACAAGAAATTTATCAGTTTCTTTAATGTTTGATTTTTCCTATCCACAATTCCATTTGATTGAGGTGTGTAGAGGAGCAGTAGTTTGATGGATAATTCCATATTCCGAACATATTTCTGCAAACGGAGATTCGTATTCCCCACCCCTATCACTTCTAATCATTTTAACCTTTTTATTCAATCGATTATCCACTTTATTCTTGTATTTCTTAAATGCTTCAATTGTTTCATCCTTACTATTAAGCAAATAAATATAACAATATCGAGTACAATCGTCAACAAAAGTTATAAAATACTTTTTTCCACCTCGAGATGGTGTTGACTTCATATCACATATGTCAATATGAATTAAGTGTAAGGGATTTGAATTCCTTTCAATGAACTTATAAGGATGTTTTAAAAACTTAGATTCAACACATATTTGACATTTTTGATTTATTACACTCGAGTTTAGGCAATACTTTTAAATTAATTAACTTCCGCAAAGTTTGGTAATTGACATGTCCTAAACGGTATGCGATAAATCATTTTATTTATACTGTCAACAATCATTACATTGAGTTTGAAAAGGCCCCTGTGAGGTTGCCATTTCCAACATGCATTTCATTCTTGCTTACAACAATTTTGTCAGATACAAATACACATTTAAATCCATTATTAACAAGTAAAGAAGTTGAAACTAAAATTTTCATAATAGTAGGAACACGAAGAACAATGTTGAGTGTTAACACCTTGCCAGAAGTAATCTACAGGAATATCTTCCCATAACCCTCAATCTTGGCTGTTGCATTATTTCTCATGGAAAGCTCTTATTCGGGATCAACAATAGAGTAAGTCGCAGATGCTTCTTTGATAGCACAAACATGTTGAGTGGCTCCAGAGTCAATCCCTACCGCTCCTTCAGATTTCCAACTAAGTTGCATTTCGAAAGCATTGCACACATATCATCAATGTCATCATTTTTCTCCTTATGTTGGTATGTCCCTTTTTCTTGTCCTTTTTCGGGAGACGATAATCAGGGCTTTGTGACCAGCTTTTCCACAATTGTGGCAGTTGCCTTTGAATTTCTTCTTATTCTGCTCCTTAGCATGTCCAGAAGAACTCTTGCTCCATTTACTTTTGGGAGTAGTCTCCTCAATGAGATTAGATCCCATAATCATTGAATTTCCACGAGACTTCTTCTCGGCTGTTTTGTTATCTTCCTCAATCTTGAGATGAATCACGAGATCTTCCAACTTCATTTCACTGCGCTTGTGCTTTAGATAGTTTTTGAAATCTCTCCACGAAGGAGGCAACTTTTCAATCATTGCAGTCACTTGACATGCTTCATTCACTACCATATCTTTAGCAATAAGGTCGTGAAAAATAAGTTGAAACTCTTGAACTTGGGTTTCAACAGTTTTGTTGTCTATCATTTTATAGTCTAGAAACTTGGCAATCATAAATTTTTTCAAGCACGCATCTTCAGTATTGTAGTTCTTCTCAACTGCATCCTATAACTCTTTCGAAGTATTCATAGCACTGTAGACATTGTACAAGTCATCCTCCAAAAGCACTTAGGATGTAGTCTTTGCATGAAAATTCTGCTTGTTTCCACGCCTCAACAATCATAAACTTCTCATTGTCCATGTCGGCAACAGGCACTAGAGGGTCTTCACCGGTAAACTTCTGCATACCAAGTGTGGTAAGCCAAAATAACACCTCTTGCTGACAACCTTTGAAGTTGGCTCTAGAAAATTTTCCTAATTTTTCGGCCGGTGGTACAACAGTTCGGCTTGACGAGGCTATCGTCGTTGCCGCAACAGTCGCAGAAGAATTTTCATTATCAATTGCCATTTCTCGCTGTCCACAACAGAAGAGTTTAATAAATAGCAGAAAATAGAATAGTAAACAGTACTGTAATTAATGATAAACAACACGTTTAATAAATAAAAAAGTTTTGTATATGTTGTTTCACAATAAAACGATGAAGTTTTTTTTATGTTCTTTGAACCGTTTCTGAATTTTAGTACTCCGATGAAGTTTTTATATCTTCAAATCAGAAATAGAAAAATTCAGACGGAGTAGAAAATCCACAAAGGTTATAATCTCCAAAGAAGGATATATATTACAGTATATTATTAATTTTCTTAAGATTGTTAGTCAAATGCTATAATATAAAGAAACAATAATATTTCTATAACAAGAAAAAACAGAAACACAAAAGTCAGTAGTATAGCAGAAATGTATATAATCAGAAGCAGAATCTGAAAATATATTTCAGAATAAAATCGAGCCCACGGAATGCACAATGTGTCCCTAAGGAAATTATTTGCCTTAAGCATCGAGGTGTTGGAATATTATTCTTCTAGGATATAACGATTTAACTCACCAGAGTATCGGTACCAAAAAGGCCGGTGAAACAGCGAACCACTTGAAGGTTGTAAAATACACTGAAAAATTTTGTGCAGAAGAAAAAGAAGATCATAAAATTTCGTAGGGAAAACTTTTGGGATCAAGGCATATTTAATATTTCAGAAACAGCCATGGCTGTTGGAACATGGGGGAAAGATTCCTGTTTAAGATATTATGGGAAATTAATTTAAAATAATCTGGGAAAGAAACAGATCGGGTAGCGTCGCGTGTTTTAGGTTATTCTGGATTCACTTTTTGTTAATTAATTAAATAATTGAAAGAATTTTTGTCCAAAAAGATTAATCAATCAATATTTGGCCGAAGCCGAAGCCGAGCCGAGCGACGACAACGAGCGCGCGAGACTTAGTTTCCTTCCAACCCATTTAACACCAAGGGAAGTGCTTTCTCAATATAAGCACATTCATTTTTCTTTTCACCAGATATGAGGGACATTTGCTCTTTTCAAAGCAAAAGGAAGCTCACTTTTCCTTCACTTTCTTCCCTTCATTTTTCATTCTCCAATCTTTTAATCCCTACATTATCAGTATAAATGATCTAGTTGTAGCATATTGTAGTAGTTTTTTAATTGACCTTTTATATTCATATCCAGTTTATTTCACTATGTAGCCATTAGGTAGATACTATTTGATTAAAGTTGTTATAAAAAGTCTAGGGACTTCTTGTAAGGTCCCCTTATTTATGGAATGGGTAATGTGTTAAAGGATAGCTTAGGTATTGCAATTGGTTTGGAATTAGACAACCTTTATAGAATTTAAATTATGTTCATTGTGATCATAAAGGATTATACAAACAGGTCATCCATAACGCAATTACATGTAAAGTTCTATAATAAGTATTAATGTATAAACTAATAAAATAATAACTAACTTGTTACTATAATATATTAAAATACAACAATAATGTAAAAAATGTATATATAAACTTAATTCATAATAGTAATAAAATTCATGTAGGATGAGGGCTTCTAACATTATTAAGATGATCTCCATTTGGTATATGCAAAGCGCATTAAGGTATTACGAAGCCATGGTTTTTATTGGAGTGCGCTACTGATTGAATTTGAATTATTTATTTTAATGGTGAAAGGCAGGGAGCTCACCAAGTGAACTGTCCTATAATCTCATTTTTAAAGGTTCACATTTACTGGCTCGCATTTTTGTTCTTGTGCCGAAATATTAAATTTCTACCTTTTTTGACCCATATATAGTTTTTATTTGTAGGATAAGCTGATAAGGTGGTGGATTTGAGCTTGAGATTATTGGTAGGTTTATGACTAGAATTATCTTTGGTGAGAAAGTGGCCGAGCAACATGCATATTTAAGTGGATTCAATTGAATACATTTGGTGGAATGTTATATTATCCAATTAAAGGAAAAATTGACGTTGAAATGACAACATATAATAGGAATTAGACAAAATTTGCACCAACATATATATAATAGAGCGTGGGTGCACACAGTTAAACAAATAACTGCAGCTGGGCTAGGAAAATCTAAGGAAGCTGGGCTAGAATCCAGCTGCCTAAATCCAGCCCATTTAACTCCGATAGACAATTATATAAGTCCATATTTTACTAGGGTTTTACACTTTGAGCGAGGCCCCGTAGTTCCCCAGTAGCCGTCTCTTGCAGGTTTTCTCCCTCTCCCACTTCCTAGTCTTTAACTTACTTCTATTGATGCATTGTCATTTCCTGATAGCTTAGTTTACTCATTCCATCACTGTCATGTAAATCTTAAAATGCATTCATGTTGTTTTCAGAGTGAAGTGTTATGTAGTACCAATTAATTAAAGAACCAAATGCAATTTAACTACGGATAGTTTAATCTGAAACTACTTTTCTAAAATTTCATCGGTGCATTCGTGTTCTTTTCAGAATAAGAAGTTATACTCCTATGTATATGCCATGTAACTACGGATTGTTATGTACATTTTTAGCTTTCCGAGTGTGTATTATGTATGCGTGTGTGTGGGTTTTTTCCTTGGGCCCGTCTGTGCTTATAGAAGAATGTGACTAGTTCAATTAGTTTAAGCTGATTAATGTTTTCATTGGTTTCAGATAGGAGGAGGAGAAAATGTCTCACAGGAAGTTTGAGCATCCAAGACACGGTTCTTTGGGATTTCTGCCCAGGAAGCGTGCTGCCAGACACAGGGGAAAGGGTATTATTACACTATTTCTCTTATTACAACAAGCATTCTTTTTAATAATTCTGAATTAATGTCTATTGTGTAATGACACTTTGATCACTGACTATAAGTTTAGTTATGTTTAGCTATGTAAATATTGCAATAAACAAAATCCTCTTGTTATTGCTGGATTGACTTTGCTCCTGTTAATCATTCATCGATAAAAACATGCCATCCATAATAAAATGTATTTGTGCAGCTATATGGTAAGATAGCTTCTAAAGTATATTCCTCAATAAAATCATTTTCCATTATTTGATTATCTGGAACCGTTGAAAACATTTTCCTTGCTGAATATAAAGAATACAGTTTACTCTTGGTGTATTCATGAGCACCCATCACTATGAATATGTGAAACTATCCTAAACCTTTAATCCTCACAACATATCACCAAAGCACCACTTTAGTGTGCTATCCCATCTCAAGAGATATTCATATTTATTTCTTAAAAAATAATTTATACTTATTGTGCCATGTAAACAGTTTCCACCTGAAGAATATGTTTTACATGGAAATACAATATTTTGTTGGGAAAGCATTTTACATCATACCTAAACACACTCATAATTATGTTAGAGATGTTCATTTTAATCTTTTTTTAAACTATTGCAGTGAAGGCATTCCCAAAGGATGATCCAAGCAAGCCCTGCAAGCTAACTGCCTTCTTGGGCTACAAAGCCGGCATGACTCACATTGTGAGAGATGTTGAAAAACCTGGATCAAGTAATTTATCTTTTGTTAATATATTTTCATTTCAGTTTTGATTTAATCCATATCTCTCTCTGTTCTTCATTAGTATCTTTGGCTTGATAAATTAACTGGATTCATAAAGAAGCAGTATCATGTTGATACTTCACTTTAATTTTTTATGCTATTATTTTTTCACATTCATCTGGTGATTACAGAACTCCACAAGAAAGAGACATGTGAAGCTGTCACCATCATTGAAACACCTCCAATGGTGATTGTTGGTGTTGTTGGGTATGTGAAGACACCTCGTGGTCTTCGTTGCCTGAACACTGTCTGGGCTCAACATCTCAGTGAAGAGCTTAAGAGGAGGTTCTACAAGAACTGGTGCAAGTCCAAGAAGAAGGCCTTCTTGAAATACTCCAAGAAATATGAAACTGATGAAGGGAAAAAGGATATCCAGACACAGCTGGAGAAACTGAAGAAGTATGCTTGCGTCATCCGTGTTTTGGCTCACACTCAGGTAATCTTAGTCCAGTATCATCTTCAACAACACTATTCCTTTTAGTGTGCCTAGAAACTCATGTCTTTCTGTGTGCCTGAGAACTGTGAATACCTGTATTATAGATAGACTTTGATTTTCAAATCGTATACATCTCATATAAGTTTTAGATAAGAGGTAGTGTCAGACTTCCAATGCCATCCCTATATTGGCTCAGCAGATAATATGGTTTCTCTCCAGTCATTTTGGTTTAGACCTCATTCCAAATCCTTATTAACGTTTTTGAATATTTTTCAATGTCTTAGATACGTAAACAAATAAGATAAGCTTACCTAGACTCGATATAATGGGATTGCCTTTTTCAAAAAAACCGGCAGATAAGGAAAATGAAGGGTCTGAAACAGAAGAAAGCCCATCTGATGGAGATCCAGGTGAATGGTGGGACAATTGCTCAGAAGGTTGACTTTGCATATGGCTTCTTCGAGAAGCAGGTTCCAGTTGATGCTGTTTTTCAGAAGGATGAGATGATTGACATCATTGGTGTCACCAAGGGTAAGGGTTATGAAGGTGTTGTAACTCGTTGGGGTGTGACACGCCTTCCTCGCAAAACCCACAGGGGTCTGCGTAAGGTTGCTTGTATTGGTGCCTGGCACCCTGCTAGAGTTTCTTACACAGTTGCCCGTGCTGGTCAAAATGGATACCATCACCGTACCGAGATGAACAAGAAGGTTTACAAACTAGGGAAGGCCGGCCAAGAGTCCCATGCTGCCGTAACTGATTTTGACAGGTATGCAACATTGCCTTTTTTTGTGCTAAAGCTTCTCCTTTCCTACAAGGGGATGCTCTATATTCTACTTGTGTGAACTAGTGCTTTTGCGTGAGCAATTGCACATTTATGATTGCTCAAAAACCAGTGAAGCTGTTGCCTTATGCTGAAAATGTCTTATATTCTGCATGTGATCCGTGGTTGTGTGCTTTTTACCATATACTGTACCTTCGATTATACTGGTTCTCTTTTTCTGAACTGTGATTACTTTTTATTAATGTTAACAGGACCGAGAAAGACATTACTCCCATGGGTGGATTTCCCCATTATGGTGTGGTGAAGGATGATTACCTGTTGATCAAGGGATGCTGTGTTGGTCCTAAGAAGAGGGTTGTAACCCTTCGTCAGTCCCTGCTCAACCAGACCTCTCGTGTCGCTCTTGAGGAGATTAAGCTGAAGTTCATAGACACATCCTCAAAGTTTGGACATGGTCGCTTCCAGACCACTCAAGAGAAGCAGAAATTCTATGGCCGGTTGAAGGCTTAAGTGTTTCAGTATTCAGCTCATTGGTTGGAACGCAAGTTTTAAACAAGTTATTATTGTTGTTACTCTTTATTTTCATCGGTTGTTTCGGAAGACAATTTTGATATTTTAAAGCTCTGTCGCATTGAGGATTCTAGTTGAGAATATTAGTAATGCAAAAGTTTTGTTGTTGTGGTTCAAAGACATGATCATTACGTGAGAGTTGAGACCTTTATGTGCTTGATTCTAAGCCATTCGTGTGTTGCTGGAATAGCCATGCATATTAAGATGTGTTCTTGTGCCTGCCATTTTTATCAAGCTTGCCTCTCTTGTTAATTTGGATGGAGGATCAGTCACCATCCTGATTTAGAGAGGCATAAATTAAGAGAGCTCTCCACGAGTGTCTCATGAATCATTTCGAGGGTAAGAAATGCCATCACCTCCGTTCCTTGCCCATGATAGTTTCACACAGTTCGATCAGATCTGATATTTCATCTTATTCTAGTATTTAATTTATATGAAACTACTTTATTAGGTTAGGGGAAGAGGACAAGGAAAATAACAGGTTCCACAAATCAAATTTCAGTATCTGATTTAGACATACGATGATATACCACCCGTTTATGCCAATCTCATGGCCTTTTTTGTTCCTCTTCTACGTTATTGTTATTTAGTTTGATTTATTATTTTATTTAAAACATTTTTCATTTCTTAGTGGAGAGACGAATTCTAAATTTTATTTTAAAAAGATACAGGGAAAAACTTTTTAATTTGGGGTTGAAAACAGCTATTGTCATGTGAAGGGTAAAAAGTTCGTCTCTGAAAGCATGCTTTGCTTCGACTAAGCCTTGGAAGCCATGGAAGGCAGAGTTGAGGGCGACATCTGAGAATTGGATTAAAAACTTAATCTTCTGCCTCTGGCTATGAATCATCTCTGCAAAAGTTACATTTTTGCGAGACGAATTGAGGTTAATATTTTACGAGATAAAAGTTAAAAGTCAGACATACTAGACCTAGTTTGAAGAGATGTTTATAAAGTGTATTATCGTTGTATTGTTTTCTCAGCTACTAGTTCATTGCCTATTTGGTGAAGCTAATTTTTGTTCCAATGGAAGCTAAAAAAAAACAATAAAATATCTTCTATCTTTGGATGGCATAACTGAAAAAATGAGTCTCGTCAAGCACAAGTCTAAGGCTGTTCAGAATCGAACCGAAATTGTTAACTGAGCCAAATTGATGGCTTATTGGTATCAAATTATCGAGGTAATGGATGATGAACGGATTGAGATTTTATAATTAATGGCTTAACAGGTTGGGTGAATTGTTCAATTTTCTTATCGGGTAAAACTATATATATAAAGTACTATTAAAACGCCTATGTATTTACACTTTGTTTGACCAAAACATGCTTGATGTCAATTTCTATCTGCCATATGTGCTTAAGAATGCATTACATATTGATGGAAAAGTTGCTAAGACTTGTATCAGTTGGGCTTCTTTCCTCATAGAACATACGGAAGAGGAATTCAAAGGAAAAGTTATCCTTGAGGGGTTGAAGTATGATGATCCTTCCTCGGCCAATTTTTTGTCATGCAACTTAGCAACTGTGGACAGCTGGTGGCCATTATATGTTCTAATACCTTTTGTTAGATGAACAGAAGGATGATAGATAAGTATTGTGAAATTGATCAGTTATCATATTGTAGTGCAATGAACTGGAAGTACTTGACCGGATTGTTTGGTTTTATGTCATTTTTTAAAGTCTGCTTTTTTGGAAGAACGAATGTCCTTTTTAAGTCTTGTGAAGAACGAATGTTTGATTGATTACTGAACTTTGTTAATATGTGTATGAATAGTCTTGAAGACTCTTCAATTCAAAAATACTGTTTGGTTAGATCTTAGATGGTATTAAAAATTTGGTATTAATTTGAAACTGTTTAGTATTGATTGAATGGTTATTCAAAAAATTTCTATTTGGTTAAACCGATAAGTCGCCCGGTAATTGTTAATTTGATACCAATCCGTCTGTTGTCTTTATGGATGGCTAGCGGATTACTACATTAATAATTCGATAATCGTTAAGTAATTATCCGCCAGATCCGTTCGATAAGCAGTCCTGAGCAGAACATCTTGTAGTTCTCGCTTTATTATTAAATAATAAGAAATAATACGATGTGGTTTACGTTTAATTTCGGAGAAAATGTTGGTTTACACAAGTATAGTACGTTGCATATTAATAAGACACTAATTTTGAGCAGTAAATTAAGACGATCTAAATGTGTTCGTAAATTAATAGTTAGGAATTAGACTCCTTAGCACTTACTCATTTTTTGTTTGACAATATGAAAATGATGAGTACTTAGAATTTTTCCTTCTTTCCCTAAATCCTTCGACTCTGTAAAGTTTAATTCAGTTATAGCTTACATTAGAGAAGTTATTCGACATGACATTTCACTTAGTAGGGTAAAGCTGAAAGAAAAGAAATAGATACAATAATGAAAAGGAAGCACATCTCCGACACATAAGATTCGAGAATCCAGAATTCATTTGGCAAAGTTAGAGAATCAGATTCTCTCTTGAGAGTCGAAAGATAGAGAAAAAGAATTAATTTATCCAATAAATAAAATATAATAATAGTAAATGACAATGAGTCGTGGCATAACAATGTACTGATACAATCAGTCCAAAACTTTACAACGCAGAACAAAATTTTCTCCAGAAAAAAAGAAAAGAAAAGAAAATCCAGTTAATAAATAAATGTCTTTTTCACTACAATTAGTTGGTTCAAGAATCTTGCTTTTAGTATTCCTTTTACTTCTTTTTCCTTTTGAATTTGCTTCTGTTCTTTTTCTTTTTCTTATACCAAGTCCAACAATATAGATGCGCGTTAAACTTGAGGATTAATTAACAGTTACAGTGTCATACGCTTAGACCGTCGAAACCACATTGCTTGTATGTAACAGCCTGTTTCCTAGGGCTGATCACTATTGCGCAATCCACTGATACCTGTTCAACACAATTCATCATGTACATTTCTAAACACATGTTTCTGCAAGGATAACAAAACATTGATCTCTTTGCAGGAAAACAATCAAATCAAAGGATTAAAGGAAGGAGGAATACATAAAGGGGATTCGAAAAAAAATGCTAGACAGTCACACTAAGGATCTGAAATTGTGCTCCAACACACTTCTTGAACTCCCTTGGATACTATACTAGAATTTCTCTTATGTCAAGGAGAGATTCAACAATTTATATGCAACAAAAATAACTCGCTTTCGTCCTATTTGTGACATGATTTTTCGGTGAAGGGAATTCAAGAATTGAACCCTGGCCAACATCTAGCTCCGTCCCTAGCTTCCACCTATGGTGCAAGTTGTACTGTTGTAGCAAAGGAGGAGCATGACTTATTTGTAGTGTACTTAGACCCACTCGGGTATATTCAGGACTTTTTTCAAGTCAGTAAATGCTGAATACTACTACTCAGGCATTGGGTATAAACATAAAACTTTTACCCACTGGACTTGGCCACTACGATTATGCATATCTGATGAGAGTAGTTGCTTACAGTAAAGTTTTTCTTAAAGGTGGGGGAATTAGACTGCTGAAGATGGTGAAAGTGGCTGGAATATCAAGGGGATGCTCCCTCCATCACAGATTGCGTTAGGGATCCAGGACTAATAGGCATAAAGCATGAAGAGAAAAACTAGCTCAACAAATTAAGATATCCGACCACATGAGAGAACATGGGACTAATCAATAGTCACAACTCACTGGAGAGAGTTCCTACAGCCGTGACCTTCTTTTTCTTACCTCTCTACCTATTAAGAGTTATTAAGAATAGTACGCTCGCTTGGAAAATAGCTCTCGGAGGCGGAGCTACATCACATGTATTGAAGGGGTTAGATTGAACTCCTTAGCTTCATCTTAAATTATATCGACATATATAGTGAAAACAATTCTGTATACACATAAAAACTGTTGAATCTCCTTGATATAAGAGAAGCTTCTAATGTAGCGACAAAGGTGACCAAAAAATTACTTTAGGTCGCAAGTTCAAATCTCAAGCTTCTAATCTGCTTTTAAAATTCCTAACTCCACCATTACGTGCACTAAGTCCTCCAGGAAGCAGCAGAGACTGTGGACCGTGTTAGTTTAACTAAAATCAGAGCAGCAAATTAGAAGGGTGCAGCTCAAGAAAGAGAGACAACAAGGCAAAGGCAAAGGCAAGACAACAACTGCAGAACTTAGGAGTAGCTCAAGAAAGAGAGTGTATAAGGCAAAGGCAAGACAACAACATGGCTAGTCTAAAATTTGAATGGTGTCAAAAAATGTCAGTATACAAAGAAAATCAACATAAGAGAAAAGAGCAAGTTCCAGTCAAGACAGGATCCGCACCACACTCTAATACTAGGTGGACAAATTCTACTGCCCACTATAATGGTCTACAACCACAGAACAGCTCATATTGTTGGGTTCTGATTCCAAAAAACTACGGCAAACACCCAAATCAATGCGGAATATCGTACTCACCTCGTCTCAACTTTTACAATACTGTTTTATTAGGAAACAAATGTTAAACTGTTGATTTTCTTTAATATCAAACAAATAATAATAGAATAATTCGTTCAAGAGACAATACATTTCAGCAAAATTTAAACTTGATCTTGAATTTTAATCTTATTGGCGAAATAGTCTTGACGGAGAAAAATAAATACATTTCTAGTATAAATTAGTATGTAAGAAAATGGAGAAACTAAGACATAAAATGGCAGTTTGTTGCCAACAATGACCTATTAATATACACGGACATGACAGGTAAAATGGGTCCCACTACATATCAACATTATTTGTATGTATTACTACTACGAGAGAACTTAGACAAAAATATTCCACCGCTAATCATTTATCTCAACCCCTTATAAAAATAAACATAGAGTTCCAATTTTCAATTTTTCCCATTTATGTACAATGTTTTTTTAGTGATGTCCATTCATGTTAGATATCTACAATTATCCTACTCTTAAACCAAATCCAAAGTGCACTTAAGTCCAACATATAACTCAAAGCAAACAAGAGCAAGATTTCCATTAATAACAACACTTTTGAGATTGAGAGTAAATAAGAAGCAAAAAGAGCCTTTTAGCAAAATCCTACCGAATAAAGGGAGAAGATAGTGGCTGTAATATTAAAGCAAAGTGACAAAATACTAACCTGCACACCGGGTGAAGTAAGCCCAAGGATTCGAATCTTAGCTCCGACATCTCCCAACACCCGTAACTCGACCCGGTCATTCAACGCCGCGTCACGAATCAAATCCGCGGCGTCAGCCTGGAGCAAGTTAACCCGATCCACAACAATGGTAGTTTCGACCCGCTTAACGCTATGAGCTGGCTGGTAAAACCCGGGTACGGTGCCCCGACCCAGAGGAATCCCCCGGTACATGATAGTAAACCTTGACTGACCGTATTTGATCCCCACCTTGTTATCATTGAAAGCAGTGAAAACCATGCGAATATTGAGCGAAACAGAGGCAGAGGAAGTGGCTATCGCAGCTGGATTGGGAGTAATTCCGACGTACTGAACGCCAACTTGTTGAAGATCGAACTGGGGTTTTTTGGGCTTAACGGCGAGTACTATTACAAGTATGATAGCTAAAATGAGGAGAAGTAAGAAGGAGAAAAGGAGGAAAAGACAACAACAACAGCCTTTAATAGAAGCTTTAGAGGAAGAAGAATGAGAAGGGTAATATTGAGGGTGGTTGTGGTGGTTGCCATTGATGTTATTTTGGGTAAGTGTAGAGGTCATATTTTGTGTGAAGAAGATGAAGATGGAGAAGAAGGAAGAAGAATAGTTGGGAAAAAGGAAGCCCCACAAATCTCTTCCTCTCTCTTGCTTTTTCTGTACTCCTTTTTCGACTTTGCTTTGCTTTTGGAGAGAGTGAAGATGGAGGGAGGGACAACGGTGTGTGAGAAAGAGTACTGTGTGTGTGTGTGTGTGTGTTTTTGCTTGGAATTTAAAAAAAGGTGGCGTCAAAGTGGGGTAACTTTTGACTTGGCATTCTTGCCATTATTGTTTTTGGTTCCTCTTTCCTTTTCCTCTTTCTTCACTTTGAACTGAATTTTCTTTGGAAAATATTTATACTGTACTTAATAATTTAGAAGATTTACCATACAATATTTCACCCCTACAATATTTCACCTTAGTGTATGATTTTCAACATTATTATTAAGAGTGACATAAAAATATTTTAAATTAAAGTGTTTTTAAATACATAAATTTTAACTTTTCCGGAACGGACAAGAAAGAAATAGAATCATATAATTGAAATGTGATTTTTTTTTTAATTAAGTATTATATTTATAGTCATCCATATAAAGGTATAAACTATTGATGAAGTCTATTATTAGAATCTCATATGGAAGTATATTGCACAATAGTAAGTCATATATGGAAGTATATATATATACTGCACAGTGTTAGAGTTGGTAAATTGCCTTTTATGTTCGTTTACATTACTGTGTCAAATTGAATCTTCTGCGTAGCTTATCATTTAAATATTCTGTGTTAAGTTACTTTATTAACTGAGCATGGTACCAGCAGGTGGTCGAATTATTTCCTCTGCATAAACTTCACTTATTTAGGACTTTGTAGCAAAAACACAACAAAGATGAAAGTTTTGACATTTTATGAACACTTAAAATAATGTTTATGGTAAATGTGAACAAATTTTAACTAATGGAAAAAATTGGTTCTGCAATTTTTGATCGACTTTAGACTAAGAGAAGCTTTATTTGTGAAAATTTAATCACGTTATTGACAAGGGGGGAGATCGAATTTAGATGATAAAGTGACACATCATGTCATATATAGAGAGGGAGAATAGAGAGTTTTATAAGGCAACTGATTAAAAAGGGAGAAAGGGTGGGGATTTTAGGTAAGAGTTCCTTTTTTAGGTTGACGAGCCCTTCTACTAACACATTTTATGCCTATACTATTCAGTTATGGATATGAAGATTGTGGCTAATACTAATGATAGTCACAAAAATTAAAGTTCCAAGTTTCTTAGCCACAAAAGTTAAAGTTCGTAACACTAATTTCCTCATGTTTGAACTTCAGGTAAAAACGTCTAAAGTTGTGCCATATATTTGCTTGAATTTTACGTAAACATATTTTAGGTTGTACTATATATTTGCCTCAACTTATTTTAAGTTTTCGTACTTTCAAATTGTTTGAAGTTAGACTTTAGCAAGCTAAATTTCATGCATTGACTTCAGTCGTAAGTGCCCCAAGTCACAATTTTCCAATTTCAAATAAATTTTGTAGAATTGATACAAGATAACCACTTTAGAGGGCTGCTATTTAGAAATTAGCTAGTAAGTCCTGAATTTTAATTTTTAGTTCAAAATTTTTCGGGATAAATATATTTTAAATTGTCCTGAAGTTTAAATTTTTAGTTTAAAATTTTTCCACCGTACACTTACTCCTAAAATTTTTATAATTTTAAACTAATATATCTAAAGTTGTCTCGAAAGTGGCTGAACTTGCAATTTTTTTGTATATGACCTTAATGTTAGTCAAAACTCAAAACTGCCTATACGTCCACTTCTCATTTCCCAATTGCAAAGCGGGAAATCAACTCAAAAAACTTTCACTATCCACAGAGATCAACAGTAGCATCCTCCAACAATGAGAGGCGCCGGACGCCGCCGTACGAACTCTGTCGCACCGGATTGGCGACATCCACCGCCGACTCCGACCTCCACGATGGCAAATGACTCAAGGCAATTTATCGCCCCCGGCGGTCGTGATTCCGACGCAAGCTTCGCTAGTAGTCGGCCGTCATCTGTCGGTGTAAACCCCCGGTCCGCCGCTATCCCTATCTCCGACCGCTCCTATCAACTCAACGCTATCCGTACGATCAACGCTTTCCTTTCCTCTCACTCTCTCCCTTTTACTCTCAAACCCCCTCTCCCTTCTGCTAAAGATATCACCGAAACCCTAAAATTCATCCTCTCTCGCTTTGGACTTAACCCGTCAGAATCACAAAAACTCGACGATGATCTCCAAACCCTACTGAAAAGCCTAAACTGTCCCGTAAAAGTGAACAAATCTGCATTACGTGCTCCCGGGACGCCTCATTCGTGGCCTAGTCTACTTGCAGCGATTCACTGGCTTGTTCAGCTCGGTAAATTTGATGATCACCGGTTGAGTATCCGAGCTCAACAGCTTGCTTCGGAGAATAAGGTGTTTAGGTATACTGTTGAGAATTATTCTCATTACATTAGGGGAGAAGATAAAGAAGCAGATGACTTGGACAGTCAATTTATGCTGGAGTTGGAACAAGAAAAGGCCCGATTGGTTGCTGATGTGAATGCATCAGAGGAGAATTTGAAGGCACAAGAGGCAAAGTTGGAGGCGTTGAAGAATGGGCCGTCGGAGAGAGAGGTGTTGGAGAATGAAAAGAGTGCGTTGGAGGAAGATGTCAAGAAGTTTCATTCTATCATTGAACAGTTACAGGGGCGTATAAATACGGTGGAGAGGTCGTGGGAGGAGCAAGTGAAAGGGTTGGAGACTAAGGTTGCTGAGAAGGAGAGCATTTATGCGGAGAACGAAGAATTGAAGAAGAAGGTGGAGGAGCAAGGGATTAATCCCAGGGATGCAGATAGGATGAAGAGGGAGTTGCATGCTTTGGAAAGGGATATTGCAGATATTGAGAACCAGAGGATAGAATGGGAGGAGAAGGGTTGGGACCTCGACTCTGCCATTGGGAACATGTACAAGAAGCTCGAGGAGCTAATGATCGAGTGCAACCAATCTATCAGAAGGTTTTCATACTCTCTCCTGTTGTTTATTGTTGTTAGAGAAAACATTGACTTAATTTACATTTGACAGAATGAAATTAAAACTTTTAGTAATCTAAGGTTTATTATTCTTTGGGCATGGATTTATTTTACTACCATGGCTAGTTTAGTTGGACTAAATGGAGCTCTAAGAGTATGAGTAAGTGTTAATAGTGGAAGTGTCCATTGCAACATGTTTAGCGTCCGATTGCTTCCATATTGGATTCTCAGCGGATAATTTAGGTGACTGATAAATGGATTGCAGTTTGCTTACTGTGATGTATGAGAATCACAACTTAGCCCGTCTACTGTTTCCACCAACTTTCAGCTGAGACATAAATGAGGAACATTATGCTAGTCAAAAGCAGTGTTGTCAAAGGGTTGCTTAAAGTGCGCTCAAGCCTTGAGGCTCGAAACACGTTGAGCACTTCGCCACGCTTAGGGGGCGCTTCAGTGTTGTCATCAAGGCTCTAAGGCATGCTTTTCCTTGCCAATAAGCGTAATCCTTAAGAGGCGACACTAAACAATATTTCACTTTATAGTAAATTTTTTTCAATTTCTTTGTCTATATATTTGGTATTCATGCTTATAGATATTAGTATTGGACTACACAAACATATTTGTATCTTTTCTCCATTTGCACTTTCTTCATTAAAGCCCGTGCTTTATCTGCGGTTAAAGCCCCAAAAAGACCTTAGAGCTTTTTTTCATTTTTCGCCTTTGATAACACTGGTCAGAAGGCAATAAGGCTAATGGTTCTCGAATTTGATTTTTCCAATCACTCTTGCTAGAAATTAAGGCTGCATCATGCCTGATTGGAAATGCTGTGTTGGACTTGAATTTCATATTTACATCAAATACCCTGGTCTTTCATGAAGAATATCCTTTATAGCATATTCACATTTGATATCTTATTTATTTTGTTGTTGGATTATGCGGCAATTATTGATAGTATTTTCTGTTGTTTTTTTGTTTTGTGTAGCTTCATCCAGATATGCTTACTTCTAATCTATTATTATGCCATTATTTAGAGAAATTAAGGTCCTTGTTTCTCTTGTATAGCCACCTGTCAGATTACCCTAGTGTTACTTGTGAAACAGATTTGAATTGTGGAAAGTTCAGATGCATCATCTATTCTATTTAATTGCATCACTCTCTTACTTTGGCCAATTTCATGGACCAAATATCCAGTACTTGTGAAAAAAGTTTTAATGGGAGTGCCTATATGCAATAATTCGTCTCTCAGATTACATGTGCATTCTTGTTGCTGGTTGAAAAATTCTCTCCTCTTTTTTTTTCCATAAGTTATACTACTTCCTTTGTATCTTTTTAAATGACATGGGTTAGTTCCCTTTTTTTTTTTTTTTGATGAAACAAGATTCTTCATTGCAAGGCATCAAGAAGATGCAAAATTACAAAGAGGATAAGTGCTAGGTCCATTACAACAAAAAGCTTACTTTGCACAGGGAGTTAGCCACAAGACAAAAGTAGAAAGTAGCTAAGTTAGAGCAATTGAGCCAATGAAATCTACCAGGGGAGCTACATTATTTACAGGGGTTAGAGAGTTCCAACTAAATAGGTACACAAAGCATTTAGCTTTGAGAGTATGGGTAGGAGTTGAAATGCCATTAAAACATCTGTGATTCTTTTCTTGCGAAAGGCACCAAAAAATGCTTGCTGGGATCATCTTTCAGACCTTCTTGATGGTTCTGTCATCTTTCCAACTGCTCCAACCCTCCACTGCTTCCCTGATATCCTGTGGTTGTGTCCAGCTTATACCCAGTATAGAGAGAAACATATACCACATGTCTGCTGCCACTGGACAATGCAAAAATAGGTGATTGATTGATTCAGAGTTTTGCTGACACGGATAGCATCTATTGACCAGCTGAAAACTCCTTTTACAGAGATTGTCTTGGGTGAGGCAAGCTTCTTTGAGTGCAGTCCAAGTGAAGCAGATAACTTTTGTAGGAAGCTTTGTCCTCCAAATAAGCTTCCAAGGCCGGGAGTCAATGATTTCATTGTGCTCGCACATGCGCCTGTAGCCTGACTTCACTGTATATGGGCCTGTACCTCACACCCTATCCAACTAAGCCTGTCTCGAGTCTGCTCATTTATGGTAAAGCTTCCTAATCTACCAAGCAGAACAAATAGACTATCCAGCTCCCAGTCATGCATGTTCCTTCTGAAAAGTGGAACCCAAGAGTTTCCTGACTATTTTGACTTACTGTGGAGTTGGGGTCACTAGCAATCTGGAATAGCAGTGGAAAACTCTCTTTCAAGTGGCAGTTGTCTAACCAATTATCTTCCCAGAATCTTACATGCAACCCATTCCCAACGCTGAAAGAAATATTCTGAGAAAATTCCTTCCAAAGGCTACTGATGTATCCCTGGCTCAACACCATGGGGGGATCTACTGAGTTTGGTACACCAGTGGCTCTGTTGACGATGCTTGGCTATCACCACCTTCTTCCACAGGCTGGTGTCTTTCTCACCAAATCTCCCTAGCCATTTCATTAGCATGCTTTTATTGTGCTTTGCTAGATCTTTATTTCCAAGTCCACCAAGGTTTTTAGGTTGAGTCACTTTGGCCCATCTAACCAGGTGAAACTTATGTCCGTCACTGTTCCCCAGTTCTTCCTGAGTTTGTCTAGCTGCTTGAGCACTTTGCTGGGCATAGGATATAACACCCCATTCCACACTTCAGAGGATTTGAATTTGGCTCCAATCGTAGGCCAAGGTATGTGGCAGGCAAAGAGCCAATACCACAACATAGAATATCAGCTATAGCCTCTAAGTCGGGAACTTCATTAACCGGGTATATTATGCTCTTTGCCATGTTGTGTTAGGATCGATTCACTCAAACACTCTGAACTGATGAAGAAGATGAAGAAATCTTGAAGAGAGAAAAGTTAAGGTAGAGAGACTTATTTCGTGGTAACACCCCGTTAGGGTAAACTTCCACGGCGGCGGAATTTATATATATTAATAATTAAGGATATTTACAATATAAGGAGAATAAACAATACAGCCTATATAGATTCCAAATAGTCTCAAGCCTATAAGAGAAAATTCTCCCAATTTGACCAGGATTATAGGTTTTCCTTTCCCAAATTTATGAGGACAATGAATTTTCCTAAACCTATAGGGATTATGGGTTTCCTAAAAATACAAGAAAATAATTCAAGTCCATCACATATTAATCAGGCTCCACACCTAACAATTCTCCCACTTGGAGACTGATTCAGTCGTCCAAAATATTGTCCCAACATCATCAATATCTTCACCACACCGCACCATCTGTAGAAACAAACTATCGAAAACCAACTGAGGTTTTGCACAACCTCAGTTTCTCAACATTAACACATTTCGTCAACATGTGTGCTGGATTCTTTGCACCCTCTATCTTCTCCAAACACATATCACCTTCCTCCACTGCCCTGCGAGTGAAATGGTACCGTCTTCTGATGTGCTTTGTCTTCGAATGATAGACTGGGTTCTTCACCAACTGTATGGCACTCTGGCTATCTGAATAAAGAATCTTCTCGCTCTGCTTCTTGCCCAACTCTTCCAGATAATTTGCCAGCCATATCATCTCCTTTCCAGCTTCAGCTATTGCCACATACTCAGCCTCTGTTGATGAAAGAGCAACACACTCCTGAAGCCTGGACATCCAACTCACTGCTGTACCACTTATGGTGTAAATGTATCCGGATGTGCTCATGCTCGAGTCCAAATCACCACCAAGATTAGCATCCACAAAATCCTGCAGATTCACTTTGCCTTTGCCAAAACTAAGTGAAATACTGGATGTACCTCTCAAATATCTCAGAAGCCACTTAACAGCTTCCCAATGCTCTTTCCCCGGATTCGCCATGTACCTGCTAACAACTCCCACTGCATGTGTTATGTCAGGTCTAGTGCAGACCATAGCATACATCAAACTCCCAACTGTTGAAGCATATGGAATAATTGCCATCTGCTCACGCTCTTCAGCTGTCTTGGGTGACTGCCCCTTTGACAATTTTATGTGTTTTGCCAAAGGAGTAGCCCTGGGTTTAGCATCACTCAGCCGGAATCTGACCAACACCTTCTCAATGTATTGCTCCTGGGATAGATTTAAAGTGCCGACAGATCTATGCCGAGAAATCCTCATCCCCAAAGTCTGTTTCGATGCACCCAAATCTTTCATTTCAAACGCTGAAGACAAACTTGCCTTTAGATTGTTTATCTCCCTCATACTGGATCCTGCAATCAATATATTATCCACATACAAGAGTAGAAACACATAAGAATCAGTGTATTTCTTGAAGTAACAACATTGATCCTTTTCAGCCCTGCAAAAGCCACTCTTGGTCATGAAGGAGTCGAACTTTTTGTACCACTGCCTCGGTGCTTGCTTCAACCCATACAAGCTCCTGTTGAGCTTGCACACCATGTGTTCCTTGCCCGGAACTACAAATCCTTCTGGTTGTTGCATATAGATCTCCTCGTCCAGATCTCCATGTAAAAAAGCTGTTTTTACATCCATTTGCTCAAGATGCAAATTCTCTGATGCAACAATACTCAATAGAATTCGGATAGTAGTTAACTTCACAACAGGAGAAAATATTTCAGTATAATCAATACCTTTCCTTTGTGAATATCCTTTAACCACTAACCGAGCCTTGAACCTTCTTTTACCGTTTGGTTCTGCCTTGATTCTGAACACCCACTTGTTCAACAAAGGCTTTCTTCTCTGCATGTAACTCAGTCAACACCCAAGTGTTGTTCTTTCTCAAGGGAGCTCAACTCATCATTCATGGCTTGCTCCCACTTGATTGAATCCTCCAGCTGTAGGGCCTCATAGAAAGACTCTGGTTCCCCTTCATCAGTCAGCAACAGATAATGTAATGAAGGTGAATACCTATCTGGTGCTCTGATGGTCCTTGATGATCTCCTCAATAGCTGCTCAGGTGTAACTTGTTCCACCATAGGTTCTTCAGCAATAGCGTCTGGAGTTGGTTTAGTTTCTTCCGCAACATCTCTGAGTGTACTCTTCTGCAACTCAATCTCAACTCCCACTTGCTTCGTAGTCTCTAAAACCTTCTGCTCTTTGTCCTTGTATAGGACAGACTCATCAAATGTCACATCACAATGTCTCAGTATCTTTCTGTTCTTGTCATTCCAAAACTTGTAACCAAACAAGTCAGAACCGTAGCCTATGAAGTAACACTTCACAGCCTTAGCATCAAGCTTGTCTCTTTTCTCTGGATCAACATGAACATAAGCCGTGCAACCAAAAGTTCTCAAGTGTGAGTACTTGAGCTCTTTTTTCGTCCACACCTCCTCTGGGATCTTGAACCCCAGGGGAACTGATGGTCCCCTGTTGATCAGTATGCAGCTGTGCTCACAGCATCTGCCCAAAACATCTTGGGTAGCCCACAGTGTATCCTCATGCTCCTTGCACGCTCATTCAATGTGTTGTTCATCCTCTCAGCGACTCCATTCTGCCTAGCCTTACCGGGAACTGTCCTCATCAATCTGATTCCCTCAGCTGCACAGAATGCTTTGAACTCTGACTTGTCATACTCTCCTCCATTGTCAGACCTCAGGCATTTGATCTTCAAACCAGTCTGATTTTCAACTTCAGCTTTCCACCTCTTGAAAGTCACAAACACATCTGACTTATGCTTCAAGAAATAGACCCATACCTTCCTGCTGAAATCATCAACGAAGGTGACATAGAACCTGGATCCTCCAAGTGATAAAACTGGAGATGGTCCCCAAACATCTGTATGTACCATTTCCAATTGCACTTTCTTCGGCTCTCTAGCAGTCTTTGTGAAGCTAACTCGTTTCTGTTTTCCATAACACAGCTTTCACAAAGACCCATGTCAACAGACTTCAGGCCCTCTAATGCTCCTTTTGCAACCAGCATCTTCATTCCTTTAGCACTCATGTGTCCAAGTCTGTTGTGCCACAGACATGAACCGGAAGCACCCTCAGCGACAGAAACCATGTTAATACACCCTGCAGTGGTGTACAAGGTTCCAGATTTGGCGCCACGAGCTACAATCATTGCACCCTTCACAATCTTCCACGAACCTTTCCCAAACTCTGATGTATAGCCTGTGCTATCCAACTGACCAACAGAGATCAAATTCTTCTTGAGAGCAGGAATATATCTGACATCCTTTAATGTCCACTGGTTTCCCGATGGGGTCTTTATGCAGACATCCCCCTTTCCTTCAATCTCCAAGGCTTTGTTGTCAGCAAGATACACCTTCCCAAAATTTCCAAATTTGAAATTTTGGAACAATTCCTTGCTTGGAGATGAATGAAAGGATGCACCAGAATCCAAAATCCAGGATTCGACCGGGCTGTCCACACTAAGGATTAGAGCATCCCCAATGTCTTCTGCGGAATTTACAGAATCACTATCATCTCCAGATTTATGATTCTGCTTCTTCTTTGGTTTCGTACAGGTTGTCAGATAGTGCCCTTTAGCTCCACAGTTCCAAGAAATCACGTTGGGTCTGTTCGGAGATTTTCCTCGATTCTTTGATTTTGATCGGCCATGTTGATTTTGGCCCTTTGGCTTGCTTCTCCCCCTTCGGTCAACGCTGAGAGCACTACTCGATGAATCTCCCACTTCTCGTTTGCGAATGCTTTCGCTGAGAACAACATCACGGATTTCATCAAACTTCAACTTCTCAGATCCACGGGAACTGCTAATCACAGCAACAACAGTATCCCAAGACTCGGCCAGAGATGACATCAAAATCAACGCCTTAAATTCATCTTCGAAATTAATTTCCACATAACTCAGTTGACTCACAATCATATTGAACTCATTTATATGATCGGCCAACAGATCCATTCTCAGACATCTGTAAATTGAACAATCTACGCATCAAAAATACCTTGTTCATCGCCGATGGCTTTTCGTACATATTTGATAGCGCCTTCATCAGATCTGCCGTAGTCTTCTCCTTAATGATGTTGAACGCCACGTTTCTCGACAAAGTCAACCGGATCAACCCCAACGCCTGGCGATCCTTAATCTTCCACTGCTCCTCTGCCATGGAAGCCGACTTTGCCTCAGTCAAGGGTTCGTGAAGATCTTTCTGGTACAGATAGTCTTCGATCTGCATCTTCCAGAAACCGAAATCGGATCCATCAAACTTCTCGATTCCGATCTTCGAACTCTCCATCTTCAGTGATCGTGTTGAATCTCCAATGCTCTGATACCAGTTGTTAGGATCGATTCACTCAAACACTCTGAACTGATGAAGAAGATGAAGAAATCTTGAAGAGAGAAAAGTTAAGGTAGAGAGACTTATTTCGTGGTAACACCCCGTTAGGGTAAACTTACACGGCGGCGGGATTTATATATATTAATAATTAAGGGTATTTACAATACAAGGAGAATAAACAGTACAGCATATATATAGATTCCAAATAGTCCCAAACCTATAAGAGAAAGGTCTCCCAATTTGACCAGGATAATGGGTTTTCCTTTCCCAAATCTATGAGAACAATGAGTTTTCTTAAACCTATAGGGATTATGGGTTTCCTAAAAATACAAGAAAATAATTCAAGTCCATCACATATTAATCAGGCTCCACACCTAACATGTGATGTGAAGTCCTAATATAGCTTCAAAAATGAGCAGAGTTAGATTAAGATATTGAACCTGAGATTTTTCAACACCACAGAGAACTAATGTGTCATCTGCATAGAGCAAATGTGAGACTGAGATAGGATTCCCTTGAGGTCTTCCAACACTAAAACCATCTAACCAAAGCAACTGCTTTGCTTTGTCCAACATCTTGCTAAGACCCTCCATAGCTAGGATGAACAAGAATGGGACAAGGGGTCACCCTGCCTTAAACCCTTCGGGGTGAGAAGAATCCTACTGGGGTCCTATTCATGAGAATTGAATATTTGACTGTAGTCAAGTTGTATTTAATCCACCTGATCCACCTGCTACCAAGTCTGAGAGTAAAACCTTTGAATTGATTATTATATTGAATTTCGTAAGGAGAGTTCACAATCTGAAAGTAGACAACTGGTTGAAAAGGCGTCACATTGAATATCTGAATTTGAACTGTTGGAGGGAAAATTCTACAATTTTATGATATAGATCATAATTTAGGAGGGGTTAAGAATGAAAATATGAAGCTAGGTCAATCAAAGTGAGATGAGCAAGTATATTTGTGTATGTTTTATCTGGTTTAAAGTAGAACTTCCTTCTATTTGTTGCCCGTCATATTTTCCTTGATGACTCTGATTACAGATAATCTCATTTGAAATTTCAGGTTAAAGCTAGGAAATGAATTTCAGTATAAATTGAATTCCCAAGGGTCCTCACAAGCAGAGGTCTTAGGTATAGACTACAAAACAACATTAAAACCCATGCTCGCATCATTTCAAGATGAGATGAAGAAGAGTTCCATGATGAAAATGGAAGAGTTGATAACTCTCCAGCAACAATCAGTTGAGAAGGCTTCCAAAATAGAGTCGAAGAGGAATCGTCTAACTACTCTTCAGGGTCACATTGACAATGTAAGTGTAGCCTTATATATTTGCTTCAGCTATGGAGTACTAGTGTTTCTTTTCTTCTTGTGCACATGTATATGTCTTTGCGTGCTGAACTATTTTGGCCTTTAGGCGATTGGATTTGAAAAATAACAAGGCACTGTTACCATTATTGACAAATGTAAATGACATAAGGTCTATCAGCTTGAAAGAGTTCTTTTATTGATCTGTTCGGGATGTGCAACGATGACTTTTGAGGCTTTGTTTTAGTTTATAGATCCATTCACATGAACTTATCAGGCTGAGACACCAACAGATTTTGTTTTCAAATAAACACAAGGCTAGTAATTTAGAAGGTTTCTATCAATGCTATAGTTATGGCATTTTAACAGCCATGAAGCCTAAAATGACTATTTCCAAATCGTTTTATGATTGATGTGTCAGCTGGAAGCACAGTTGGACTTATTAAAGAAGGAAAAACAGGACTTCATATCTAGATGTGCAGCAGAAGCCAGAAGGATGGCTGAGGAAGTTGAAACAGAGACTCGAAAGTCAGATCTGGTTGAAAGAGAGGCAGCGGATTTTCTGAAAGTAAGGCTATATGCAATTCAGACAAGATTTATATTGCTATGCATTACTTTACAAATGTCCTCTGACGGATGTGAACTTGTAGGGTTTTCTTATCTTAGATGTATAATCTTGATTCTGATTGGCTTATCTTTACTTTCAAAGGCATCAAATGCCAAATTGCAGGAAATAATTGCACAAACTGAGGAAGAGGTGCAGACTTGTGCTCTTGAACTCTTTGCTGTTGTTGATACAGTTTCAAAATATAAAGAGTTTGTTACATCAAAAATTGCCACGATGAAGAATGCTCTTGCAGAAACTGTGGGGGCTGTAGCAGATATGCACAAAGCCGGTTTGCCTGGGTCTGTTGCAAGCCGCTGATATTAAACCTCTTGTAACAATAACAGTTATCTCTTAATTATCTTATGTGTCATAGTTGTTACTAATATTTTGTCAAATATAAATATTTAGGTGTAAAGTGTAAACACACGGAGCAGGTAAGTATTTACATCTTTACTAGCACTCTTGGTCTATGGTCTTGCAACGGTCTACTCGCTTCCCTGATACATTTGACCAATATTAAGATAGTTTGCTTAAAATTTTTTATTGTACAAAGTCTGTGATCCTCTTTTTGGGATTGGGAATTTTATCGAACATTGTTGGAGTTGATGTGTAAACAAGGAGTTTTGATTGCATAAATAGTTCTATGCTTACAAGATCTAGAAGCATGTGTTCTGTTGTCACGTCTTTGAAGGGTGAAGCAATTTATTAGACTTGCTGATAAAATCTCATCCTTAGCCACTGGCTTTACTTTTCTTTCTGTCAGTCGGTGAGGAGACTAAGATACAACTGACATCGATGTGTTTCCCTACAAGATTCTACTAGCACAATTTTTAAATCGGTGTAAACTTAAGGTTTCTGGCTTTAAGAGCAAGTTATTAAGGATTAAATTGAAAGTTCAAAATTAAAAAGTTTTTAAATATAAAACGATGTAATTTTATTCAACAGGTTAAAATGAAAATAGCGTCAAATAAAATGAAATAGGTGGAGCTCGTTCTTGCCGTAGCTTGAAATGGAAGGATTATGCCGTTAAGACCTTGTCAAATTTTAATTTCCTCGCTCAGACCAAGTTGGCGAAAGAACAAAACAACGGAAATTGTAGAAATCACTGATGTGCAAAACTGAACCAGCTAGATATTTTCTTCTAAAACTCTGGAGGAAATGGCCTTCTGGATGGAAATGTGTTTCTAAATTCTGGAGCTCAATCGTCTTGACAGCAAATTTTTAAAATTTTAATTTCAATTGAATATCCACTTTTGGGGGTACATCTAGTAACTAAATTGCAAGAGGTAAAGCACGATCTATGTTAACAACGCTTGTAAGGAGTCCTATTAAAACCAAGAAATATAGGCCTGCCTGCCATCCACACCAGAATAAATAGAGTTTTCCGAAAAAACCTGCTAGTGGAGGAAGACCTCCTAGGGATAAGAGACATAGGGCTAAAGAGACAGCCAATAAGAGACATAGGGCTAAAGAGACAGCCAAAAAAGGATCTTTTATGTATAATCCTGCATAATCTCGAATGTTATCTTCTTTCAGTTTCTTAGTAAGAATGGGTGAGGGTATTCTGCCTAAATAGTAGACACAGGTAATAAATAAGAGAATACTAAAGATCCGAGCCATAGAATTTCTCAATTCTAACATATCCAGGACCCTTGACACAAATAGATGCGTCAGAAGTTCCATATAGATTACTTCTTAATACAATTTCTTTCAAATTCATTAAAATTTCATGTACCGATTCTTGAATGCCCGTTATGGTAGAATATTCATTTTCTTATTTTCGTTAATGAGTGAGTACTCGTCATAATATATATATATATATATATATATATCACATTCCACGTTTGGACTTTGGAGAGAGTGAGAGATAACAAATTACATGCATCCAGAGAGGTTATCTCGAGGTAAATTATCACAATCCGATCACATTCTTCTCAGTAAAGTTTAGAGGGAAAGGCAAAGCGGAGGAATAGAAGAGTTGAAAAGCTACTCATTGGCGTTAGGCCAGATACAGGAAAGACCGTGCAAGCTCCCCCTATAGAAAGCTATCCAGCCTATCCTCATTCTAATAAGAAACAAAAACTAGGAGCAATATCCTCCCGTTACTTCTGTGTATGAAATCTTAAACCCAAACAAAACAAACACTCCCGACGCCCCAACCCCACCCACACACACACCAAAGAAACTAAGCACACATGTTTGTTCTCTATTATTACTTTTAGACCATATCCAGCAAACAACTCCATGCTGAAACTCAACCCTTCGACATTTAATCTTGACATAGAGCACAAATAAAACATCCAAATATAGGTGTCTCGGAAAAGCTGCTCAGTTTCTTTTTCTTGGCCATAAATGTACCAATAAGACACTGAGCTAGTACAACAAAATTGGAAGGTTTAATATAAATAAGGGTAATTCCTCAAAACTGAAATCAGAATGACACCCAACACATATACTAACTACCACAAAAGCCAAACAAAAGGGAAATAGCAATTAAACACAAACTAAACGTTTAAAAGAGATAAGAGATTCATATCTTCTGCTGATCATTGTTATCAATCTGTGTACTACCATTACCTGCTTCAACTTTTACAATTTCATCACTCCTCTGGTTATTATCATCCACGTCAAGCACATCATCCATCATATCGTCCTCCGCAACATTGATATCCTCAACATCCTCGTCTTCATTGTTGCTAACACCAGGGATCTTTCTAGTCTTGGGTCCACGCTCAAGCCTATGACTCTCTAGCTCCTTGTCCATAGTCTCTTGGAGGTTTGCTGGATTTCTGTTGGCTCTCCTTTCCAAAATATTTTTCCACTCCCCCTCAGCATTTGCAACATATTGTTCAGCAATTTGTTTCTGGTATAGTGACAAATCCTCTCTCCTCGCAGCTTTCCATTCTTGGAATATCTGAAAAGAATAAAAAATGGGTTAAATGATATGTGAACATGATAATATTTCCTCATATATGTCCTCCACTAATTAATCAGTCTTGAGGTAATTTTGATGTAATTTCCAAGTGTAGTCTTACACATGCTCAGTCAATAGCATTGTCACCATTGCACAGTATACCCCCCCCCCCCCCCCCCCC
>MCJB01007580.1:79310-112796 GCA_002018475.1 Nicotiana obtusifolia | reverse complement strand
CCCCCCCCCTCCCCCAAAACAAAAAAAATAAACAAACACCTGTGCATTCCCAGAGGAATTCATGCTAAAGCTTCAAGGTCACTATATTCCTGTATTCACAGACATAATGTCTACCACCTCAACAAGGTCATTTGATGTGTGCAACTTTTGCATTAAAATGATTTTCCTGTGTACAATTTCACAAGTGAATTTTCTATAATGCAACCAACAATGTGCAGGATGATATTTACCTGATCTTTTTTCAGCTCAACTAAGTTTGGATCTTCTGCCAATGGTTTGGCAAAAGAATAAAAGATCTGAGGCTCGGCTTTGGTCCTGAAAACATCAAGCCAAAAAGATATGAAGAGAAGTTATGAACTGTTACCAGGATAGATAATTGATCACCCTACACAGCTGCAAGTACGATTTTTGCAGTCATTTAGCAGCTTCAACATTCTGTACATGAACAGAAACTTATCTTCGCGTCAATAAAATTGTGAATATGGACATTTTGGACCAAAATAAGAAATAACCTGCAAAATGAAAACCCAAGAATTAACACGAAAAATTTACTGGTCACAGCATCTAAAATAGTGCAGATGAGGACACAGCCGAATAAGAGAGGAGGCCACCCTTAAAATATTTCTAATAAAGTTTAACTCCATGGTGATCTCAAAAATTTAAGGGAGTCGCATAAAAAAGGAATGCATCCCATACAGGTGCTTTCTCAGGCACAGGATCAATAAGCTTCATTGCTGGATGCATCTATATTTGAGATTTGATGTAGCCGACGCAACATACCTTATAAAATTGGCTAGTTTTTTGTGGTGCTCACTCCACCGAAGAAACAGCAATTCCAACCTCTTTTCCTCAGCTTTAGCAGCAAGACGTGCTCGAAGAGTCTTCACATTGACAAGTAAAGAAAACAGGTACAAGTTATGTTTCTCATCTAAGAATTTACCACAAAAATTGATTGCAAGAATTGCTCGAAATGTTAAAACTGAGACACACCAGATCTCTTTTCAGCTTTTCATCACGCTGCTCGCGCTCTTGTTGTCTTAACCTCTCACTTTCTTCACGCGCCCTTTGCTCAGCCTGGCATTATTTTGTGTCAAAAGTACCTCGGGTAAGGTTTATGATCATTATAAAAACTGTTTCTTCCTTCGTTCTTCGAACTTTATGAAGACGGAGGGGAAAAAGTAGTAGGTGTGGATTGTAAGAGAAAGCATGTATTTATAGGATAATGGCGGTAGAAGATTCAGTGTGGATTGAAGAGAAAACGTGCACCCGTAAACTCATTATCATGTGTCAATGCAGTCAACGTAGTGATGATAAAAACTACATGTCAAAGCAACAAATATGATACACCAGAGCCCTCATCCACACGGACACATAAGTATCCTAATTAAGATATATATTTTTTTCAATGAGTACAGTGTCCTACTTAAGAACCCAAATTCATCAGGATAATCCTCGAATGACAAAGTTCAAAGATTACTAAAGTGAGAACCACTATAAAAAGAAGGTTAGAATCAATTTAATCAAAAGGCCTCGTACATTCATAAGTAAACTCAATTTCCCCAGCTACTCAATATTCAAATTTGAACTCAAGCCCCCACCAAATAAGTACCAACAAATAATATCTACACTCAAAAACATATAATTTCATTATCCCAGCCAGTACCTTAATTTTTACCCTCCAATAAAGTATACAACAACTACTACACCTCAATCCCAAACTCAAGTTAGGGCCGATAGTAGAATCCTCAATGAACATGTCCCTCCATTTAAGCTCATCTCAGTCCAATATTATACAAAAATAAAAATAGAAACAAAAAGTACATTCTCAAATAAAGTTATATTATATGTTAGAAAATAAAACACTCAAGTAGAGTCAGTAGAAAGATGATAAGATCAGAGTACTCACCCTTTTCAAAGAATCTGACCTCCGCATGTAAGCCTCGCTCCCTGAAAGCTGCATGTCTTCTTTTCGGAACTTCTGAAAGAATTCCATGCATATACAGATTCGAGAAAAGGTAGGTAAGCCAAGTGTCGCCACGCTAAACAGAATTAAGATTGTACAGCTCAAGTATTGAGGGTCTTAAATTGAGAATTGTCATATCCAGGAGATATTATCAAACTGATAATTTCAAACAAAAGATGCTTAATCATAAATTATTGAGTCCCTTCTCTGTATTGATCTTGAAAAATCTTCTCCCTTTCTTTTACTTAAGTAGAAATCGAATTTGGGTGATGAGTCCCTTCAACTTCGAGTTGGTCTGTAGCTACCAATTCAAGATTAAGTGATAATATCCGGAGATTTATAAGTAATAACACCATACCTCTACCTCTTTCCAGTCACTGAGAATAGAATTTTCTTTTCTTGTATGTGGTGCAAGGTCCGCGTACACACTACCCTCCACATACCTCACTATGTAGGATTACACTAGGTTTGTTGTTGTATGTGGTGCAAGAAACACTTTCTTGTTGTGCAATTATTAACAACTTCCCTGGGGAAGAATTGCAAAACATTGCTTTTTAGGTGATTGAGTACTACTCCAACGTTGCTTCAACAATATTATGTGGATGACGTATTCTTCAACTTAAGAAATTAACCACAAACAATATCCCCAGGAAATGGCATTTATAGCAGTTCGACTATTAAAGGAACCAAATAGGCACATTACAGCAAGTTGTAGCTTCAAAATACATAACCATGAAAAAGGAACTTCGTACTCACCTCCAAGGTCCCCAACAGCTGTCCCAACATTCTCTTATTCCTACTAACCAATTTAGGATCCTCGTTTTTTGGCAACACTCTCGGCACAGGTTCCGGTGGAGGAACATCAGAATCCTAAATCATTAAACAGCTCCTTATCAATCTCGACTCCTCTCAATATGAACAACAATTCAACCGATTTAATTGACTAGTATATAACAAGTATGGAACAAAGAAATATATTGGTACTAGATTGACCTAAAGTCTTTCTATTTATCCACCAGGAATTCAAATAGACTTGAAGGAAAATGAATGTGATAAGACAGAACAAAATTTTATTTGAATTCCAAGTTTTAAAAGAAATTTTTTATTGAAGAGCTACAGCAATTGCACCTATTAAAGCAACTAAAAGGATTATTGAAATCAGTTCAAATGGAAGAAAAAGATCTGTTGATAAATGAATTCCAATTTGTTGACTATTACTTATATAATCTTGCTCTATAATCTGGTTTGATCTTGTAGTCCAAATAATCCCGTACCATGACGTATCTGAAATAGTAGTAATTAGTGAAATAAAAAGACTTATACAAACCATCGAAGTAAAGAATCCTACGTACATTATTTAAAGCAAATGAAATTCAATGTCTTCAATGTGCAGAAACACACCATTGTCTATGAGAAGAAGAATAAAGGACTAACAAAAGAATACATGGCCCCCAAAAAGGTGTCCATCCATGTTTACCATTTTTGAGGGTCTTTGATTGCCATCCCTCCGAAGCCAATTGGATGGCTTTCTCTCATTCTGGCTGAAATGTGCCTCCCTTGAACTTCCCTCCTCCACAGCTGAATCTTCCTTATTCGCATCCGTTGGAGCTCCAGAGACATCGTCAGCAATCTCCCCCTCTTCAATCTGAATTCAAAAATCAATCCAATAAAAACAAAAGATCTTGTTTTTCTAGTTGAAACGAAGCCAATAACAACAACCACAACAACATAGCCTTAATCCCACAAAAATTGCAAGTCGGCTATAAATTTTCCATATTTATCCCGCTCATCTCCATTCAACACGGTTAACAACTTGTCTTAAGAGCAAATTAGTAATTATTGTGCAGTATTATCGAATATTAAGTGTTCACCTTCACAACAGCTGAAGAAATACGCCTTTTAGGTGCTGGCTGATCCTCTGCGTCATTCCTCTCCGCCTAAATAACCAATTAGCCAAAAACACCAAACTCAATAAACAAAAACAATGTAGTTAACAGGAAGCTTCATCTCAAAGGATATGAGGAGAGAACTTACAGGTCTAACAAGGCCACGTTGGCGGCCGCCGTTGGCAACAAAACTCCGAGGACCACCGCCACCGGAGAATCCACCGCGTCGAATACCTCTTGGATCCTTAAGCCGCTCAGTTATCTAGTCAAGAGATAGTATAGAGGTTAGAAAAAGGGGAAAAAAACCTAGAAATCCAGCAAACAGAAAGAGATTGAATAAACAGAGAGAAATAGAGAGAAAACCTCGCGTTGTTGACGGTTGAGTTCAAAGAGTTCTTTGCGAAGCTCTTCCTCCGTCTTCTCCACTACGGCGCTCGCCATTATTTAGGGGTTTCTGCTTCTTAACTGTCTTTTCTCCTCCTTTAACCAGCGAACGATAGAGCTAGTAGAGGTCTTTAATTAAGTAACTCGTGAACCGCCCCGGTTCGGCTTTGTTAGATTCTTTTTTCCATTCAGGAAAATCATACAGAATAAAAAAAAAATACTCCCATCGAGATAACTATTTGGCACTCTAAAAAGAACTTTTACATTATTAAACAGCTAGCTAAATATGATTAATTACACGTAATTATTATTTTAAGTAAAATTATTAACATAAAAAGTAAAAAGTAACTCAATAGCTGATTAAAATATTATACATATAAGATCTTTTCTATTATTAATATGTTAAATTTAAGAATATAAAAATATATGTCCAAACTAAAGAAAAAAGTTTTCTCGGTAATGAAATTAGAAAAATAGAGTATCCAAATGATAGACTGTGTTAATATCGGAATATATAAGTTTACAAGTCATTGTCTCTTTAACAGGTAAGACGACTTAACTTATTCGTGAAGTATCTTTAATCTATATATATATAATAGGGGAGTCAATGCCGCCATTGTAAGCTAAGTGGTAACATAATAAAAAGTCACTTGGCAATTTTAGAATAAAATTAATTAGATTAGGTAATAGTTAGTTACTCTTGAATTTAAATTTTAAAATAAATAAATTATGCATTATGTGTTGTTAATTATTAGTTACTATTTTTGAATTTGAATTTAAACATACAAGAAAAGTCTAATTTAAATTTGAAAACAATTACAAGCAACATAATAAAAAATATATAAATCAAAATTTATATTGAAAATAAAACTTCTATCTATACAGAATACGAGAAACAAATAAATGTGATGGTGTCAAGTGTCACAATAAAATAACTTTAGGACAAAATTAGTTAGGTTAGTTAATAATTCGTTACTATTTTTTAATTTAAATTTAAAATAATTAAACATCTATTTATTTCTAAGAAATAACGTCAATGTAGAGATATATGAAATGATAAGAGTAATTTATTTTTTGAGATGAGAATTTTCTTTAATATAATTCATAGGGCCATGCTATATGGATAAGATCATGTAACTAAAAATATTATAATAGATAAAATTATAAACAGTTATTTAAACAATAATTTTAAGAAATAAATAAAACATCTAAAGATATAATTAACTTAAAATATAAAAATCAAATTTTTATATTGAAAATAAATCTTATATCTATATAGAATAGGAGAAGCAAATCAATGTGATGATGTCAAATATCACAACAAAAATTCAACAAGTGTCAAATTTTAGGACAAAATTAGTTAGGTTAGTTAATAGTTAGTTACTCTTTTTAATTTGATTCTAAGAAATAAATAAAATATATAAAGATATAATTTTAACTTATGATGTAGTAATTTTAATAAAAAGGAATTAAACTTTCATATTAAATACAAAGGGGAAGTAGAACTCAATTCACTTTATTATTGAAAATAATATGAAATAATAATTATAACAATTATTAGTAGATTTATGACATATAATAGATATAATGTGATTCTATTCACTCTTTAAATTTATTTGATAAAAATAAATAAATAAATAATTCTAAAAATAGTATTGATAAATTTATTTGATTACTATATGATGTGTATCATTTGGTTTTGTATAAATTTTGTTATATTCATGTCCATTACAATATCAGAGCCTAGGAATTACGTTGATAAGGGATTAAGAAAGTACGTATTTAACATAGATCTCTTTATGGATATGGACACCGGAAACGCTAGTATTAAAAATACTAGATTAGACGAGGTAGATATACCTCAAAATTTAGACTTGTTAAACAAATGGACCATTCCCCAAGTCCCCATATTAAACAAATATATGACTTTGGATGGTTGGATACTGTCGTCTAAACAGTTAATAAAAATGACAGAGTAATCTCTTGCTTTAAATTCTTCAGAACAGACTATTCGTTTGTTAAACAATCGTGATATTGATGTTTATAGACATAAGTATAATTTTGTTCATATTTGTATAGTACAAATTGCCTTCAAACTATTAACTCTTAAAGGGTTACCGGAGACTTTCTTAGCAGCCTTAAGAGATGCTAGAAATTTGAATTTTAGACAATCTCTGATAGGTTCAATTGAAGTTACGGTGGCTTATGGTCCCGTATATTTCAATACACAACCCAATTTACAATTATCTCTTTCAGATGTTAATATTCTATATGCTTTAACTCTAAATGTTAAAACGCATGGTTATAACTATGCATCTGGATCTGAACTTGTCTGCTTGTTATATAGGATTTATTATAAATATTTGTCTACTTTAAATCCTCGTTGCGAACTGACAGATTCGTCTAATCAGTCTATAATATTTGAGACTAATTTCGCTAAATCCAAGGTCACCACTAGGAGACCTATCAGATGCGATAAAATTAATTTTCCCTCTACATGGATTTTAGACTCGTTAATATCTTCGGGTCAACAAGCTGATATTGTTACTAATTATGATTATTCTCATATTTCTCAGACCCCAGAAGAGCAAATTTGTATTCAATTCGAAGATAATAAGTCTTTGACGCCTTATAGGTATTCTTTTACTGGCAACAGAAGGCTTTCATTGGCTTCAACCCATTCTTATATCACTCCAGTAGAACCAGTTTATGGTCCAGCCAGGTTAAATCGAGCTGCTTCTTTGCATACAATTGCTACTACTGATATAGATAAACGAGTAGAGCGTATAAAAATTGATAACAGAAATAATATAGTTCAGGATGATAATTCCTTAGATAAGGATATTCCTTCTCAATCCGAAATGGATTTCGACCCTAATACTGTTTAATGATCCCTTACAAAATTGATTTTAGTCCAGGGTCACTAGCCCGACAACATATTCAGTCTGAATTCTTTAGTGATAAATGGAACCATTTTAGAACTTGGTTCTTTGACACTTATAGTGTTGATGATAAAAAGAATATTTCTCAAGAGTTTTATGAAATTTGTTCTTTGCATAACAAAGTCATGTACTTTGTTCCTTGGTTTATAACCACTTATGTGCCTTTATATGTTAAAGTCCTTGAAAGAACTTATAAAGAAAGCAATGGACAGCTAGTAAAGGATACTTACCCACCACAAGCATCTTTTGTATTGCCTAATAATACGGGTATAACATTTACTGCTTTTCAAAAATTCGTTAATAATGACGTGGCGACGATTAGCGCCAGAGAAATTAATTTATTAATTTATCAAAATAATTATATGTCTTTATATGTGAAAGTTTTAGGTGAGCATATTAGTTCACTAGATTCTAAGATAGAAGAATTAATTGACTTAGTTAAAAAAATTGGTACTCCAAAGGAAACCTCAATGATAGTAAGGTCTACAAAGGTTACACCAGATTCTACTGCTTATTCGAGCAAAACAGTGATAGACGCGCCTATGCAGCGACTTGTTAAAATAGAAGGTTTTCACCTTAAGTCCAAAGCAAACTTAGAAAAACTAGTGACTGATAAGCTAGCTAGTTTAGATTTAAAACCTTTAAAAATGGCCTTCGAATTTTTTGAGAATATCTTAGATCCTTCTAAAGATCATAAGGAAGTTATGTGGTTCGAGCTTAATAAGCTTAGGAAAATAGGTAGCAGATATGCTAATAAACCTCTAATGAATACCTATTATTATCCTAGACCAACTCCACAAGATGTATTAGTGGAAGAAAGGGACTGGAACCAGACCAACACCAGTTATAGCGGGGATGTCATTTATGAGTGAAACTTAGATGGACTAACTGATAGGCAGATTAGCATCTTAGTTCATATGATGATGATGTATTCCACTATCTGCAAAGCCACCAGTGAGAGGAATACCGATACGATTATATGCAAAATGATAATTGCAGGATTTACTGGTCAAATAAGAGGATGGTGGGACAATTTCCTATCCATAGCTGATAAAACTGCTATTATGGAAGCTACTACAGCAGAACCTGGATTTGATAATATAGGACGACCTTTATTACCAAATAGGTCAGAAGCTGTTTATACCTTAGTTTTAACCATTATAGAATATTTTAGTGGTAGATTTACTAATATGTACGAAAACATTCGTACTATGCTAAATAGCCTTAAGTGTAAACACTTAGGTGAATTTAGGTGATATAAAGACATCTTTCTTAGTAGGGTTATGGATTTACCTGAAAGTAATGCTGACCATTGGAAGGCAAAGTTTATAGATGGTTTGCCATATCTATTTGCAAAAAGAGTGAAAAAGACTCTTGGAGGCAATACCGCGCAAATAACCTATAATACCTATACTTACGGCAAATTGATAGGAGTTTGTACACAAGAAGGTCTTAACCTTTGCAACGAGCTGAAACTGAATCAGCAGATTAAGAAGCAGAGACTAATTGAGAGAATCCAGTTAGGAGATTTTTTCCAACAATTCGGCATGGGAGAAATTTATTCTCCTCATAAAAAAAACATTGTGATACTGTAGAAAAAGCTTATCATAGAAAAGGTAAGAAATATCGTTATAGGACAAAAGATGAGCAAGAAAAGCGAAAGAAGTTTCGCAAAGAAAATCGATTTGTTAAGAATAGATCGAAGAGAGATTTAAAAGATATTAGGTGCTACAAATGTGGCAAATTTGGCCATATAGCTCCAAATTGCAAAAAGAAAAAGCTGAAAGTTTTAATATTAGAACTAGACGGTAAGTCTAGAGACCAGATTCTTAAGATTATGGATGAAACGTCAGGAGAAGAATATGACAGTAGTTATTCCGATAACCAAGTCTGTGAGGACTCTTTAAATTTGCTTGATAGTGATAATTCTGAAACTGATAATTGTGATAATTGTGATCAGAATAATTGTTCTTGTGATACTATGAATTTTTATAAACCGCAATCCCAATTTCAAGATTTTGATATTAAACCTATTACTTCTGATAATATTTTGGAATTGTTAAAAGAAATTACTGATAATAATCTTCGAGAAAAAATTATTAACATGGCTTCTACCTCTTCAAACTCGGCAGATAAGCCACTTCAAAAAAAGTATGATATACTCGATGAAGCTCCTTATTCTTTTGCAGAAGTTCAAAGAAGACTTTTAGAAAAGAACGAGCCAAAAATTTCCGGTTATAATTCTTCAATGGATGATTTGAAAATTGAAGTAGAAAAGTTGAAAAATGAGATTAAATCTCTAAAACAAAATCAAATGATTTTAGATCATCGAGTTACTCAGATAGAAACTCTTCTTCAAATGAATTGCCTGTTGATAACAAGAAAAAGGGAATTTTTATACCTGAAAATGATTTTGAAGAAATTTCTGAATTTTCTAAACAGACTGTCTCAAATCCCGAACATGATATGTTTCTTTGAATGATGTAAGTAGTTACTGCTCACAAATGGTATGTAAAATATACTATTTTGATTGATAATGACTTTTCTGTTACTGAAACTGCTTTGATAGATAGCGGTGTAGATATTTCTTGTATTCAAGAAGGATTAATTCCAACCCGATATTATCATAAGACTTCTCATAATGTCAAGTCTGCATCTGGTGATAAGATGAAGATAGAATACAAATTACCTAATGCTTATGTTTGTCAGCAAAAGGTTTGTATTCCTCCTTTCTTCATAATAGTTAAGGATCAATTATACCCTCCAATTATACTAGGAACGCCCTTTATAAGGGCTATTTACCCATTTACTAGGGTAGATGAAAAAGGATTTGATGCTGTTTATAACGATAAAAAAATATCTTTCAATTTTATTACTGATCCGGTTACGCGTGATATTAATGCTTTGATTAATATGAAGCATAGTCATATGAAATACTTGCAGTATGAAATTTACACCATGTCAATAACTGATATATTGAATTCTGCTAAAGTTCAGGAAAAGATTAAATTAATCTCTAAACAATTTGCTATTTCTAATTGTGCTGACCATCCGAGTGCTTTCTGGGATAGGAAAAAGTATGTGGTCTCTCTTCCATATGAAGACTCTTTTTTTGAGGAAATATTCCAACGAAATCAAGACCCTGTCAAATGAACTCTGAATTAGTAAAGTTCTGCAAAAAAGAAATTGACAGTTTATTAAAGGTTTAATAGAACCTTCTCGATCACCTTGGTCGTGTACTGCTTTTTATGTTAATAATGCTGCTGAAAAGGAACGAGAAATTCCTAGATTAGTTATTAATTATAAGCCTTTAAACAAGGTTTTAAAATGGATCAGATACCCGATTCCTAATAAGAAGGATTTACTTTCTAGGTTATATGATGCCAGTATATTTTCAAAATTTGATTTAAAATCAGGTTATTGGCAAATTCAGTTATTTAAAGAACATACTTATAAAACTGCTTTTAATGTTCCCTTTGGGCAACATGAGGAATGTGATGCCTTTTTGGTTTGAAAAACTCCCCTTCAGAATTTCAAAAAATCATAAATAATATTTTTAATCCATATATGGACTTTATCATTGTTTATATAGACGATATTCTTATTTATTTAAAAACTCTGAAAGTGCATTATAAGCATTTAGACATTTTAAAAAAAATTATCATACAAAACGGTTTAGTTATATCAAAACCAAAAATGAGTTTATTTCAGACTACTATTCGTTTTCTTGGTCATCATATTTGTCAAGGTAAAATCACGCCTATTCAACGGGCTATAGATTTTGCATCAAAATTTCCTGATGTAATTACTGATAGGACTCAGCTACAAAGATTTCTTGGTAGCTTAAATTATATATCTCCTTTTTATAAAAATATGTCTCGAGATATTGCTCCTTTATATGATAGGCTAAAAAAGAACTATAAATCTACTTGGACAGATAGTCATATTGAGATTGTTAAACATGTAAAGAAGAAAGTCCCTAACCTTCCATGTTTAGCCTTAGCTAATCCCCTATGGAAAAAGATTATAGAAGCAGATGCTTCTAATGTTGGCTTTGGGGGTATTTTAAGACAGATTAACCCACATGACAAGAAAGAGTATCTGATAAGATACTACTTAGGTAAATGGACCGAGGCCCAGAAAAAGTATGTTATTGTGGCCCATGAAATGCTTACTATTGTTAAGTGTGTTTTAAAATTTCAGGATGAGTTATATAATCAAAAATTCTTAATAAGAACTGATGCACAGGCTGTTAAAGTCATGTTTAACAAAGATTTTAAGCATGATACCTCTAAAATAATATTTGCTAGATGGCAAGCACAACTAGAACCATTCGATTTTGATATCGAATATAAAAAAGGAATTGATAATTCTCTTCCTGATTTCCTGTCATAAGAATATTTGAATGACTGATAAACTTTTATTTAAGTGCAGGATGAGCCAGCAATGGCCATCAAAGACTTCCTTTGATAGGGGAAGAGGACATGGAACCCACGGCAATTATAGAGGTCATGGTGGGAGAATCAATTATACTACTCAAAACACAGTTATACAAAAGGGTGGAAAGATACTTACTGATAAGAAGATTTCTCATGAAAAAGGAGAATCTTCCTCTGGTTCAATCAATTTGGAAGATATTTAGAAAAATAGCTCGTTATACGAGCAAATACAAGCTTATCTAGCCTCACAGAAAACCACGCATAATGATACTAATGCAAATGTGGCAGTTGAAAACCCTGATGATATAAAGAGTTATGAGAAAGTGATAAAAAGGAAAATGATATTTGCTTTAGAAAACCACGATTTACAGTGAAAAGATGAACCTTGGAAGATACTCCAAAGGTATTTGATTGAGAAATTATATTTCCCGGGTAAGTCATACAAAACCCGATCATACTATGAGAATATTTTGATAAGTTCAGGCAGTGCGGAATTCCAGCACTTTCAGGGTTATACTCCTGGAGCAAATGTTTATAATTTTTTCAAAATGATTATAAAGTAAATTATATCTGCTGAAGAATGAGGAACTTCCACGATGAAGGAATGTCAGGTTATACTTGACAACAAACACTTCAGTTATACTTACTGGGATTATATCCAAGCCTTTTTCTGATGTCTTATATTATAATAATAATAGACACAAACATACTTGGTTTATAAAAGTATGTTCTAAAGTATTCTCTAAAAAGATACCAAATTGGTTTCTGAATTGGTGGTCATACCACGGTCCGACAATAGATATATTGCCAACACTATTCAAACATTTATATAGTGAATGGATACGGTTATCTCCAGATGTGGATATGTTATATCGACAAGAGCATATATGCTGGCCTGAGAAAATAGGTCATATTTACTTCTTTTTGGAATTCTCTATTCCATGGATCCATAAATGGATTCTCGATGTTGGTTATACTGACGAAGAAATTTCTTGTTTATACCGAGTATATTTCAACAATTTTTGGGACAAAATGATGAAGATGGACCCAAAAACTGACAAATTACATGGACAAGAAACAATTGATAGTATCAAAATCGCAATCAAGACTTATAAAGCGAAGACCAAAGAAGCAATGATGGCAAATGCTTCAATCCAATATATTGCTAGAAAGATCAATTTTCAGCAAAATAATAAAGAACAAATGATAGAAGAATATTTGAAAGACGTTCGTCAAAACCTACTACAATCAATAGAATAAGTGGTTGTTAAATCAGATACCTTCATGAAAAGTAATACGGGACATTCTGTGAATAAAGAAGACCACATGATTAATGATTCACAAAGTGAAGAATCAATAAAAGAAATTAACCTTAAAGATGTAGAAGATTTTCTGCAAACACTCAAAAGAAAAGACGCAACGGATTAATTAAGGAGACCCCACATGTCATAACAATGGGACCAGCAGACAAACAAGATGATAAACCTAGATGATAGACCCCACAAGACATAGTCGTGGGACCCAAGACAGCGATAGCGATCACTGTACACTGATGTGTGTACTGTAGAAAAACCTGTACAAAATTTTATTTTTCTATTTAAAGAGGCCCTTGCCTCAGTTGTAGACATACGAGAAATTTTCAATTTTATTTTCTCTTTCTAGATTTGCTCTGCCTTCTCTCTAAAAGAAGACAGTTTTGTAAAGTTCATCATCTTTCAGATTTTGTAAAGAATAAATCAAAAATCGCCTAAAGTTTTGGGCACACTCTCAGGAACTACCTCCTTCTATTATAGTTTCTTCTCTGATGGCCAGGCTTATAGCCGGCTAAGTCCATATCTATGTTGAATACGATACTTCTTAGCTTCATATTAACGATGCACTAGACTTAATTAAAATCAAGAGTAAATATGAATAGTTAACTTATATTATGTATATTATATTAGATCATAATATTATAAGATTAATATTCTGTCAATTATCCGTGCATCACGCGGATTCTAACACTAATTTTAACTAATAGAACGTGAATTTGAGTAATTGAAGAGTAACACTAATCATCATGAAAGATAAAACAATACCCAAGAGAACTATTTTTAGGAATTGTCAACCGTTTTAAGTTCCTCCTCTAAAAATAAAGTCTTACAATATCTCCTTCTAGTACTTTTATTTTGTGATTTAACTAAATTTACAGAGTAGGGCTTCTAAAACTAAAATATGAAGGTTAGGGTATCTGCTCAAGACACAGTTGGGGTCTTTGCGTACATAGCCAGATTTTGTGAATCTATTCTTATTCTATCAGTCCTTAATTATTTAGTTCACAAATTCGACTTTTGTTTCTAAAAAACCAATTATTTAAATTAAACTCGGTTCTCTAATGTTACATGTGAAGTACAAAGACACTTTTCAAAGCCAGTGACACTAATAAGAAATCATTTTTTAATAGATTCAATCAAATTATTAGATGAAGTAATTAAAATATCTTAAAGAAGAAGGCTTGCGTAACATTTAAAAGTTTATGAGAACTTTTTTCTTACAACTCACAAATTGAAGGTTTAAGACGGTTTATGTAAGGTTAAATGGTTTTGTAATTCTTTACAAATTTGTTTTTAATTTTATGATTTTTTTGTACACATAAGAGATTTACTTTTACACATAAGAGATCTAAATAGGATATTTCCTTAATTTCAACATTGTAATTGGCCATGAAGACCCATTCCCTCTATAACTTTAGGTCCTTCTTCTGTTTTGTTTGAAGAATTAATCCAAATAGCCGTCCACCCAATCGCTTAAATTAAAATAGTCAGTGAATGTATAATATATGTATAATTTATATATTATATATGTATAATCAGCATATAATTTATAAATATGACTAAAAAAATTAAATAATAAATTTAGCTAGCTATTTATGTAAAAATCCCTTTTTGTTTTTGTCGTTTCTGTTCCATGTTGGGTCAATTGGGCCCGTAACCAATATCCAGCTCATCTCGAACCCTATAAGTCAATAGTTGGGTTTTGGACTTTTGGTCTCTGAATTTTGTAGAAATGACATCAAGTAGCTGTTCTAGAGCGCTGCTATTTAAAAATTGGTCAGTGCGTCATGAATTTTAGTCATTCTAGTTTAAATTTTGAGGACATAAAGTACTAAAGTTAAGATTTTTATTTCAACCTTTCAGAAAAAATAAGTATTGACTAATCCCTAAATAGCAGCACTAAAAATGGCTATTTGTGTACTTCTCCTTTTAACTCCGTTTTTAGCATCATGATTTAATAGGTTACTTGTCTAATAGTAGAGAACGGAACTTTGTGAAAGAATAGTAATTAAGGAGCTTATTTTTAGTTGAAAAATAAAATATTGATTAATTTTATTTGTTCAAACACTTGTTAATTTGAGTTAAACGTATCTTATAAATTCAAATTTACCATGGTTTCGAGAACAGAAATAATATTTTGGGAACTAATAATCGTTATTCTAGATAGAACTTACTTTTATATTTCTACTGCTTCACTTTCAAAACGTAAGTGAATTAAGATTAGTTTCAACTGATACACGTAAAGCTTGATCACTTTCATCTCAAAATTCTTAATTGTATCACGTAAAATAGAGTAGTTAGAATACTCCATATTAATAGTCTAGTTGATTGGTTACCTGAAATTTTACCTTATTAATAAAGAGTTAGATTCCCCATTTTGTAGTTCCTAGTATCCAAATAAATTAATAATTACATCTAGCTGCATATGAGGTTATCGTGCAAGTCGGACCATTCCCTAGAAATCATCCCAAGTCTACTTTAAAGATAGGCTATAGTTGATAAATCCAAGGGGTCAAAAAGAAAAAAACACACATAATTCAACTTTGTTTTTTCCAATTATACGGTTAGAATTAGGAATTCCCAGTGATTAGCATTCACTTACTTTGGGGTATAGCCCATCAAAGGTATTAAGATGGAAATTAAATCACCAACGAATTTAAGTATGTTTTTCCCCTTTTCATCCGAACTATTCTAATTGAACAAGAAGGGGAAGCCAAAATAGATTAATATTTAACTTGATATTGTTTAGTTTTTCCCCTTTTTATGTCTAACTTGATATTTAACAATATCCGGTAAAACGCAGTAAAGAAAACGTTTGAATCAATTACATGCATTCATGTATAGTTCTATCGGTTTCTTGATTTCTTAAATAATGCTAGTAAAGACAATTTCGAGAGTTATTTTCGTGGACGATTAATTAATTAGTATGTCTTGTGTTATACTAACACAAGTACTAAACAAATCCTTTTAAAGATCCAACTCCTTGAGTTTTGCATCAGTCAAGGAAGGCTTCACATGGAAACCCTCCTCCAGGGTGACTTATAAAAAGAAAGCAAAATGATACCGATTAAACAAATAACTCCACAATAAATGTAACTGGACCTGGACAAACTTAATTACCCGACAATTGAATATAAACCTTAACTAAGTATTTGATTTAAAAAAATAAATAAAAAATGTAACATGGGAAGGTCACCCATCTAGTACTACTCTCGCTCATGACCAAATGCAGATGTAACCTTTGTGCAGTATGTAAAAAAACACTAAAATTTTAACAAATATTATATCTGAACCATAATTATAAAGTAACAATAAGTTCGATTTTAGAAACTACAAAAGTAAAATCCATCAAGTTTAAATCTTAAATCTGCGGAAAACCTAAGAAGTACACATTCGATCTTTTATCTTTAGTCAACAATCTGTGTGCTGTGATTTTCATTGGGAATGCCTAACAGAGCCACCATTACTCTCCCCATGATCTCCCAAGGAAGAAGGCATAGTAGTACTAATTGGATGGCTTTGGTCTTTATTAATGAGTGAAGAAATAGCGGCGGCAACAGCAACCCTAAACTTAGGATCAGAAGCAATGACACTCATATTTTCAGCCAATATAGGATTACTACTACTATTTTGATGATGATGATCGCCTAGTAATTTAGGACCAGTAAAAAGGTTGTTCACAGTTGTACTACTGTTGTCGTCATAACTACTTGGTAATTTAGGCATCAAAGAATATTGGCCCAATTGATTTGTTGTTGCCGTTGCTGGTGAGTTTGAAGAATAACTTACAAAGGGAAACTGATGGCGATGGTCAATAGAAATATTCTTGGTGAGATCAAGAACTACGTTTGGATCACTAGAATTAAGGATGTTGTTTCTTAAATTGGAAAAATAAGGTGAAGAAGAGGAAGAAGAGTTTGGAATGTGATGGCTATAATTAGGAGCATTATTATGGTAATTAGGGAAATTAACTGCTTGGTTAATATTTCCATTAAGAAGAGGGTTAATACTTGAATCCACCAACATGAAGGAAGCTGCTGCTGATGTTGTTGACGCCATTGCTGTTGCACCCACCGGGAGAGGATGATTATGTGTTCCTTCATATGTTGTTATCAATATTGACATGTCCTCTAAACATCTTTGCACCTGATAACAAATTCTAATATTAGAGCTAAATATACATATGATTCATAATAATTAAAACATTGTGTGAAATTCCAATAATTTTTCTAAATAGTCTACTTGTATATCCCGACTTTTAGCTCGCCTAAAAGATAACTAAAAGTAAATGTCCATAATAAGTGTAGAACTCTAAGTAATTAATATACACAACCTATTACAATTGATTAAATTACAATTAATAATAGTGACAAACTTTTCAAAACTGTCTGTGTATATAAATTAAATCCAGAAAGAATTTGCATCTGTACCTGCTTTCTCACCGGACATCCGGGCGCCACCGTGCAACGATAGTATGCTCTGGGACATGGATTTCCTTTAGCAATTTTTTGACCGTATTTCCTCCATTGGCATCCATCATTCATCTTAAAAAATGAATTAATTATTTATTTTTGCATGTCTTCTTTTTCATTACAACCACAAAAAAATAACGAAAAACTTGTTAGTGTATCTTGTACTCACAGTAGCTGATTCACATCTTGCCCGGACTGAAACCCTAGCTTTTCTGTTTGGAGGAGAAGCAGTAGTCACATGGTTTGTTAATCCTCCCTGCAAATTGCCTTTATTTTGTATCTGAGTAGTAATTGCAGCATTATCTTCTTTAATTTTCTCCTTTCTTTCTTCTTCTGTACTTTCCACCAATTTGCTTGTAGTAGTACTGCTGTTACTGCTGATCAGTGTCAATGACAACCCTAATTGATCGCCATCCATAGTATCATCTAGTTCTTGTGATGTTTGTGATAGAGTTCTATTCTTAATATCCAAGATTTTTGGACTCCTCGTCACCCCTTCTGTAGTATCATCGTTTCCACTCAGCGAAAGAAAATTTCTGTGATCCTATACATAACCAAAATATTTTAAAAAAAAACAATAGTAATTACCATCATATAGAATTAGATTATAATTAGATATCAAGCTTAGTTTAGCTAAGACTATTTGGCATGGAGTTTGTGCACCGGCTTATAAAGAATTTTTACACTATTCGGTAAAGTTGACCTATAATAGGTAATTTTCCCTGTCAAATATGATGTGATAAATAGCCAAAAAATTTTATTCTATCGATGGATGTAACTTAAACTCTATGGCATGATTGGTGCAAAAGTTGTGTACCTTCTCGTGATTATTTTGATGAATAATGGTGAATTTTGCTTGTAGATCATAGTAATCTTTCATAGTTTGCTCCACTGCCTTCCTCAAAAACATGTTCTCCTCTTTCATCTTGTTCATCTCCACCTGTAACATCGATAACTGACACAAGAAAAGAACCTTATACATTAGTAACGATACATAGAAGAATAGCATGGCCTTTGCACAAGGATTACACGCACAAACCGACAAATTGTCCAAATTTTTTATGTATTAGTCCTCATGAGCTATCAAGAAACTACAACTTCATGCAGAAAAATGTGTGAATTCACAAAGAAACTAACTTAAAGAGAATATTGCAAGTAATTGATGAAATACGTACCTCTTCTGTTTTTGAGCTTTCTGATGTCTCAGGTTTTGACAATTCTTGGTCTTTTCCTTGTGTTTTCGCATTCACTTCTGATGATTGATTTTCTTCATTTAATGGCTCTATTTCTTCTTCTCGAGAATCAAGCTTTAAGCTGAGATCAATTTCCATCTCATCACTTTCAGATTTGTTGTTTTCCATTTTGGAACAAAAAAACAAGAAAACTTTGGCTAGCTTTGATCTCTCTCTCTCTCTCTCTCTCTCTCTCTCTCTCTCTCTCTCTCTCTCTCTCTCTCTCTTTATCTTAGATTTTATCTAATTTGTACTGCTTTTGAGGCACCAAAGTCAATTCCCTCATCTCAAAGAAGTATAGTATTGGACATCTAATTAAGGACGCATCTAAGTTTTGACTTTAATTGCAGTTTTTAAATTAGACTCATCAATACAAGCTTATTAAGTAGCAACAAATTAAAAAGAATAATACTAGTAAGACTAATAAAGTATTAGGAACTGGCAATAGTCTGGCATTCTTGAGCATCCTCTTCTCAATATATTACAGTGTCAAATTACTTGAGAACCCTCAACAGTTTCCCACATTCTCTTATTAAACCTTCGATAGCCTATATATAGGCATTATCCCACTATATAAATTAGACTTGCAACTCTAAGTAAATACCAGACTCTACTTGTGAGACTACACTGAGTTCGTTATCATTGACTCTATGTAATAATGGCATGCTTCAACACTTATTTCTACGTAAAATTTCGAGTCCGTTGCCAAATTAATGTAAAAAATTTGGGAACATGAAGATATAAAGACAGATAATTTAAGTTATATGCATTAACAATATAAATAATGTTTGCACGTAAATTTGATAAGTTATAGCAGGTTTTCACTCTATTCTCGAAGTTACCATATACTATTCTTTTCTTCACATGCGGCTAAATTTAAACCAACTCACCCCAAAATAATGTGGCTAATAGTCCCCCTTTACTCAGAAGATTGGTGAAATTTTTTCGGACAAAATTCAATTTCTATACAAAATCCCCAATACTTTTTCGACTCAATTTACTCCAAACTGGAAATCGTTAACTTTTGGTCTAGAAACGATTTCTTGAGAACAAGGATAAACCAAAAATCTAATAGAGAGAGCAAAATGCTTAGTTGATTATGAATTGAAAGTGGTTAATTAAAAATAGAAAAGTTAACACTGACATCATCTTCTTAAGGAATGTGAGCCCTGTACGAAATCCATATAATAAGTAGACGAGCCTTGGGATCAGATCTTGAAATTGTCAACTGTAAGACCTCTCTTTCCTCTCTCTATCAGTTGAACTCCTTTTTTAATTCATTTCTCTTAACCATCTCCATATGTTAAAAGGCAAGAAAATATTGTGTTTTTATAATTTTATAATGTGGGTTTCAAATGCTTCTTAAATTAAACTACCCTATAATGCATTGTTTTTCACGCCACTGCTTGAATAAGAAATCTTAATTTTTAGCCATATTCAACTTTCATTGAACTAACTAGAAGAAAGGGTAAAAACAGAAATGGGGGAATTTTGGTGATGCAGCAGAAGATATAAAATATACTGAGTACTATGTTACACGTCCAATATTAGAGTTTTGAAAAGTAACCTAAAGTATATTTAAATTGTTTTTTCTCGTAGTCAAAGACAATTTGGGCGTACGACTTTCTCAAAGTTGGTAGTATAAGACTATTTGAGATCGTTTAAAAGTCTCTTCTAATATTTTTAAGGATTAGAAAGGGGAAAAAATACAAAATTTTATAATCTCATAGTACACTATTAGATCTTAGGAAAAAATTTTAACCACAAATAATAAATTATTCAAAATCACATGAAGTAAATTCGATCTCAAAATATCCATTTATTATTGGGCGATGAACACTTACTTTTAACCATTAGAGTTTCTTTTTTATTTTTAATATAGGAAGAAGGAAAAAAGAAAATGACAATGGCATAGCCCGGGGAGACAAGTTTCAAGCTGTCAAATGTAAATAGGCAAAACAGCAATGGTTAAAAAGACCTGTGTCAAAGACATGCTCAAGAAAGAAGAAAAAAAAAGAGCTGAATTATTTAATTTAAGCATTGGGATCTGTAATGCCGTAGGTTAAGGTAATGCTATATAGGGAAAACAGCCAAATATAATAAACAAATAATTAGACCCACTAATTTATATGATTGAAAAATAAATAAAATTTTAAATCAATTTTGTTTATTACAAAAAGAGAAATGGGTGCATTGGTAATAAAAAAAATTATGACTAATTTGTATAGTTTAATAACTTTAGCATTCACATCAATAGTAATTTTTGAAATTAAAATAGTGGACCAAGAAGAACAACAAGTGATTTAAATAAAAAGATTTGGAAAATTTTGCATTACTTAACAGATTAAGGTATATTTTAAAAGTTTGCTGATTATAGGGATTTTAGCTGATAGTATAACGGTAGGGATAAATTTAGCCCAATAATATAACTAAAATTAAATGCAAACAATATATGAAAGTAAAGGGGTATATTTGACCTTTTTCCCCATTATATATTATAAGATTTCTCGAGCGAATACAATGGAGAAAAAGAAATTCATTCCAGCAGCTCCAACGCATCTCATCTAAGTCTCCATTTCAAGGGACAATCAATATGACAAGTCTCATGTAGTGGCCATCTTTTTTTACAAATTAAGGGGGGGAAAAAAGAAAAGAAAAAAGAAGGCGGCCAATCGACACGACTAATAATCTGTTTGGTCAAGTTTTTTTTTAGATCAAAAGTGCTTTTTTTGAAATTAAGGTGTTGGGCCAAAGCTTTTAAAAGGAAAAAAAAAATATTTTTGACGAAAAATAGAAGCAGTTTTTGAGAAACAAAAAAAAATAGTTTCTCTCCAAAAGCACTTTTCTGAGAAGCACTTTTGAGAAAAATACACTTAGAAGCAGTTTTTAAAAGTTTGGCCAAACACTAATTATTGCTCAAAAGTATTTTTCAAATTAATTAGCCAAACACAAATTGTTTCTCACTAAAAGCATTTTTTTGAAAAGTACTTTTGGAAAAAGCTCATCTTAAAATAAGCTCATTTTAGAAGCTTGACCAAACATGCTATAATTTAGTTAAATATTTTAAATAAATAATTATTAGTTGAATCAAGTACTTAGAAAGTGTTTTTCTCCATATTCGCAAGTAACGTCCCACGCTTGTTGTCGACCATTTCCTTATATTATAGATAAGCAAACGATTAGTGAAGCACTATTATATTGGTATTTCTTGCTTCTATGAAGGAAAAATTAGTCAATGGTGAACTACCTTTTCAGTCAATTTAGCATGATATTAATTTTATGTAAATTTAATAATAAAATAGCAGGTTCCCCTCAATTAGTCTTTGAAGTTTCTTGTTTCACTTTCACACGCATATTGTTCTTTTTATTATCTTTGCTCCAATGTGTTATTTCGTTAATTAATGCTATTATGCAGTTAATCAAATGAATATATTTGTGTGGGTATATATATATGTTCCAGTATATGTATGATACTTAATCTCTTAATTACGGTATTATTGTATCAAGAAGTGTATTTGGTCCAAATAATACAAAATAGAAATAGAGAATTCATGATAGTTGACCATAATTAGTTTGCGATTGATATGTCATTGTTGTATTTAATATAGCAACAATGTGAATATGCGATGCTTTGCAATATAGCAATCAACTTAACTAGACCTATATAAGTTTTATTTTGTCCAAATATACTGGAATAATTATCTAATAGAAACTAGAAAAAGAAGGAAATAGGATACTGATGATGTGATTAAAAATCACAATTACCGTTTTGTCAAGAAGTTAACAGTATTTGAGCCCCACTCCACCTCCCCAGCTAAAGGTGGAGCTAATAGAATTTAGATTGTCAACTTCAAATATTAATGAATAAGTTTTAAATTAATATTTATACGTATTTAATAAATATTTCAATACAAATACATTATTTGAGTAAAAACAATGAAATTTGACCAAACGCATAATTCAAACTTGTGCCTCCGTCCCTGCCCAGCGGCCAGCACCAAGGAGAAAAAACATAAAAGAAAGGGAACCTTTTTGGGACGACTTTTGATGTAGGGGTGGACTTAGAAGAAGAGTGTTTGCCCCAAAAATTGGAAACAAATCAATTGAATTTTGAGCGTGGGAAACGATAAGTAAGTGACGAACTCGATTGAAGACAAATATATGATAAGATAGAGAGGATACAATATTTGAGAAAGATTATGATTGCAAGACTAGGTAGATCAATATATTGCCTTTGTATTTCTTGTTTACAGCCCTTTTTCTCTTTTTTTTCCAACCCTTCAACCAGTGCCTCAACACACATATATATAGGAAAAAATCTACCCCCCCCCCCTCTTTCTTTCCCTGGTTGCCCACGTGGTGTCCCTTTCAATCATGATAGTGTCCTTGTGTAGTGGGTGAAACCCACACACGTTTGGTAAAAGTCTTGCAGAGTCAGTGAAAGTACTGCAGGTTAGGTGAGGGGTCTGCACGCAAGGTTTGGTCAGGACAGTGTCATTGACTTTTGAAGGCAGGCCGGTGCAACGGGCATATCGGTCATCACGAGGTGGGGTTCGAAGTGAACCATCGATCATCATATCGGATCTGGCCTCAGCTCCGGTTCCGAGCTCGACATCGGATATCGGTCTGAGCGTCGGTCGAATGGTCCGACATCGATATTGGATGTCGGTTCGAATGTCGATCCTCCATTTCCCATCGGTATGGGATGTCGGCTCGAGCTCCGATCATGTGGTTCCGAACATGAACATGGGACGCCGATTTTGGCTTCGAGATTCAACCTCGATCTATTCCTTCATAAGAAAGCTGATTTCGTCATACACAGGAACAAAAACTGTACTGAATCATATCCAATATAAGTGGACTAGGTACTAGGAAAAGGAGAAACCTTATTAGGGACAGAAAATCATGCGCAACCCCAACAATCCAAAAATGGCAAGATATTCAGAAACCGATCTGCTTGTCGGGGCACCGAGTACATACACCAAATGCAATTTGAGGATGGTATAATCCTTAAAGCAGAATTTTGACATATTTCAAATTCTTTTGCCAAAAAAATACTGTACATTTTCACACATGTTAATTCATTCAAGAGTGCATGTGCAATATATATATATTGGGTCATGTGCATTATTTACATATTTTATCCGTCAACTTTGCAGTGAAATTCCTGTTAAACACCCCTTTTTCATGGAAAATCTTTTATACATTCAATCTTTTAAAAGTGTGTTTAAGACACATTACTTTTGACCAGATAGCACTTGCGTGTTTAGACATAAAGAAAAACGCGTGAAGCCTGTAAGAAATCTCATTTTTTGTCTTCCTTCCCCACAGGAATCCCTCCCCCTCCCTCTGGTTTTCTTCCTCAAACCACCCTCCCCCCATCTTCTTTCCCAGATAGAATTTTGAAAGAACATAAAATTTTAGATCTAAAATTGAGCGATTTTTGTTGGTTTATTGTCTAAATATTGTGAAAATCATTTATTTTTGATAGATTTAAAAGTTTTAACAATAGTATTGAAGGTTTGGTAGAAAAATCTAGAATCCATTATTGTTGGGGTATCGAAAAAAGCTTGTAAATTCAATTGGGTCTTGTTGATTATTGGGTTGTTGAACTCAATTTGTTGCTCGATTATTTTCGGCTAGTTGTTTAGATAGTATGGTTGAATTTTGATGTTGTTGGAAACTTTCTCACAAACAACTATGTTGGCAGCAACAATGATGCTTAAGATAGAAAATGGGAAGATGAAGAAGATGGTTTTCATTGTAATTTCTAATATTTTCTTTCCTTTTTAATGTTAATGACACGTGTCACGACCCTATTAGGGCGTGACTTTCACGTTATTTGAAAAATTGGTCAAGCACAAAAGTAACTATCTTAGACACACTTCTAAAAGATTAAGTGTGTAAAAGGTTTTTCGTTAACGAGAGGTGTGTATAAGGAATTTCACTGTAAGGTTGATGGATAAACTATGTATTTTGCCTAAAAGTAATTATGTATATTCACCTTCGGACTTGTTATGTTGTATAGTTAGTATCAAAGTGTTCTTGGACCAGTAGCTTATGGCAGATTGGCTATATAGATGGCAAAAGGAAGCGGTGCGGGTGTGGTGCGGAGCGAATTTAAACTTATGTGGGTGTTTCGTTTAAAATCATGTTAGGTAATTCTGAGCGGGTGAGAATTAAAAAGAGAAAAAGATAGATATCTGGTGGGAGATGATTCCTTTAGGTAACTGAACTAGTGAGGTAGTGTAAATTGACACTTTTGAGTGTCCTTAAATAAAAAGCATATTTTTTTCGATTTTCTTTTATATCTTTGCCAAAATATCAAATTCAATTCATTTAAAACGTCAGTTTCAAATGCTAAACTGAGATTTGGAAGAAAAAAGAAAAACCCACATTGAGATAAGCACATATATTTAGAGAGGGATGTAAAATATGGCCCACGTTGGTTCTATTGACCAAGTTATTTTAGTTTAATAACTATTATAAATTTGCTAAATTTTTGTTGGTTATTTGGGAAAGTTAATTTTGATTAAAACTCTCCGTTCCCCACTTTGATGGAAAGTGAGATTATGCTTAACACTACCAATCCTATCTCTCAATAGCATATTTGTTATGAAAGAAAGTAAAAAGAAAAGAGAGAGAAAAACTTTCTTAATCACAAGTAAAATTCATACGATTCCGCTGCGAATCATCAAGAAAATATTATGAAATCGGATATGTTTTCTTGATTTATGTATTTACTTTGTTTAGTATGTGAAAATCACATAGTTCCTAGATCCTTTAACTTATGATAGGTTTATTGTGCTAGATTGCTTATAATCACAGTCTAGAATTGTAAAACGTTGCAAAGGATACTACAATGACGCAAAACAACAATATTTAACTTCAAAAGCCATCGTTTACTTTGACCATATTTGGTTAGTCTAGAAGTTCAAAGTTCAGATGATACAATTAGCCCGTTTGGATTAGTTTAAAAAAATAATTTTTTGGGTCCGCTCAATTTATTGCTTTTCGTTTGTTTTAAGCAGTTATTTTAAATATTTTTTAATTTTGTCAAACACTAAAAAAAAATAAAAAGAGCTTAAAAGTTGATTTGACAAACTTAAAAGCCAAACACCTTCAATCTCACATATTTCAACAGTGTGAACTACAGTTGTTTTTTTTTCTTCTTGCCCCATATTTCTGATCAATTAAATGCTTTGACTTTCTTATCACTTTGGCTGTTGTTTAGAAGTTTAATTTTTGAAAAATGATGTATGTATATAGATCTAATTTTTTAAAAAAGTGTCTTCTTCTGTCATAGTTTGTTGTTTAAGAAATGGGGTGGGTGATGGCGAACGTTACTTCTAACGTGGTTTGCTTAAAAAAATTGTTTTAGGCTTGGTTTATTTTCTTGTTCAAAAATTGGTGATTTGGCTAAAATAACGGGCCTAAAATCAATTATCTAAAGGGCCTTGGAGTCGAACAACTGATAACTAAGAGAAATTACCGAAATAGTCCCAAATAGATTACTTATCAATAATTAGCCATTAAGTCATGCTATACAAAATAGTCAAAAACCTTAGCAAAAAGGATTTGTTTTCGACAGATATGGTCGGAATTCATTGAAAACACACATATGAGAAGATATACAATATTTGAGAAAAAATTGAGGTGATTTGGACAGGTTTGGATTCAAAATTTATTATCGCTGATATATAATATTCAAAAAACTTAGTCAAAAAGGATTTTTTTTTGTATGATATATAGGAATTCGTTGAAAATACATAAATGAGGTAATATACGAAATTTAAGGCAATTCGAACTGATTTAGAATCAAAATTTGTAGTTGAAATCGAGTTTATAATTTTCTCAATGCGAAATACATCTAACATGTATCTCATGTACAAGTATACATAGATACATAAGTGGATAACATTTGATACATATGTGGTATACAAAATGATATACAGCCATGTGGGATCACAGTCATCTTCTTCCGCGTTGATCTTCAACTTCAAATTTGGCTCAAATTTCAATTCAAACCACCGCAAATCTCCGCAAAATCGTCCCAAATTTAAGATTCAAATTCCTTGAGTTGTACCCAATATATTTCAAGAACCCACTCGAAACAAATTCTAAATTTGGGTAACCCGAATTTCTAACTCAAGCTTAAGCAAGCTTTAAATGGAGTTAAAACTTCAAATCACCTCTAATCTTTCTCAAATTTATTATGTTGCCTCATCTTAAATTTATAAAGAGCATGCTTTTGATTTTTTATTTATTTCCTTGGACTTTTATTTTATAATATATGTGTTGTGTGTTTATTGTTAGATAGTATTTGATCATGTTTCTACTCAGTTACAGTAGTTCATGAACTAATTTTCTCTGTTAAATTTTGACTCATTTCAAATATCATCAGGGAAATTGAAATCTGAACTCCTGCAAGTGCTAATCATCAGGGAAATATCCTGCAGTATTTTTATACCAATTAAACAATTTAACTATAAGGTCACAAATTAAAGTAAAAAAATATAGTATCACTTAATTATGATTATATGAAAATAATTTATATACAAAAACACATATCATGTACTCCGTATTTATTTGTATGATAGTGCAAGTAATTTTTTTCTCGACACTAACGTCTTATCAAGGATGCATCACATCAAATGCAATCAAATCAAACCAGGTTTAGGAAAAAGAGATGCTTTAATTAGAGGCACAACTCCGACAATCAAAATGGCAGCAGATTTGGTTGTCGGAGCACCAAAAACCAACCAATATAATTATTTTATAAATTTAGTGGTTTTAGCCAAATGTGACTTGAATAACAATCAATAACGATTGACGTTTTTTATTTTCTGTTTATTCATGATCTCATTTGATTAAACCGATAATGAGATTGAGGGAAATGATGTTTTCTTGAAAAAACTCTGGATCCTGCTGTTTAGAGCTTTTGTTACTACTGATTTAGGCACATTGTGATGATCCGCCATGTCATCGTGTCACGTAGGTGCCATTTGACATATATTAAAGCAATGTGAAAGCTTACATGGGAGGAAGGCTAGCATTTATGAGAAGATTCTAGAAAAGCATGAACATTTCCTTTGGAAGACCCTAGATCCCTTTGGATTTGCTAGAAAAGTCCTTTGAATCTTCTAGGCTTGTATCTTGTAAATATTAAAGACTTGTGTAACAATTAATATTTACACTCTAGCCCCTAGGAGACTAGTATATAAAGGGGACCATCCATTTGTAATTCACCAAGTAAACAATTCAAGTTCTCTCTAGACAAAACTTCCTTTAATAATTCTCTTGTATTCTTTCTACTATTCTCTTAGCGATCTTGAGTGTAGTAAGACTGACTTGGCATAACAAAAACGTGAGCAAATTGTGCAAGATCGTGAGCAAATTCTCAAGAGCCGCACGTGTACTTAGTTAACGAGTAATGACGTGACAACATGCTAGGTATCACAAGTTATGCGGGTTGGCAAAATTCATCGTTTTGATTCTAACTTTACATATGTATGTGTGTTAAAGATATAAGTATAGGTAAAATTAAATATGTAATTAGAGTCCAAACTTTTTTAGTAAACAATAAAAAAGAAACTCAAAACCCTAAGAATCTAAATCTTGAATGTACCACTGAATATTTACTACATTTTCTTGCTAGAATTCATTATTACAGCACTCGTAACTTATTATTCGCGTAATCATGCTATGTCACTAAGTCATAATGTATATTACTTTACAGACTAGTACCATTTTCTTTCTTTACGAATGAAGTTAGTCAACATCCTTATCAATCAGCCAATAAATTGTGTCAGTGACTGTTTTTCGACTATTAACAGTTTCCTATGGCTCAGAGAAAACAAAGAGGAGGAAGAACGAGTAGGTGCATATTTTAATATAACATTAAATAAAAAAAGTCATCACTTTTGACCCATAGGCACATGGGTTTCCTTTAGAAGACCTGTTATATTTTCAATCGCAGACTTTTCCAATTTTAGCCTGTTGAATGAGCTAAGAAAGGTCAACAATCCAGTTATTACAACTCATACTTGTCATGGCATCTGCAGGTCAACTTATTAGACAAATAATACACACTGAATACAAATATTCTTTTTAAATAAAAATAATAGTATTCGAACTACTTCCAATGTACTCAACTATTTCGGCAGTATCTGCCTTTTGCCTATAGGGTCAAAACCAACCAAACACAAATGTGCACAAAAAATAAGCATTGACTTGATTGCATTTTTCTTTAGTGGTTTGTGGGCAATTCAGCTTTCAAAATCAAGCTAAAAGGTGCAACTAGTACTTGAATATTGGTTTTCAAGCAAGTTATTTTACTACACTTTTCGCACTAAACTGTTCACACTCAAAAATCGTATTTACTATTATTGGTCAAGGTGGAATATGATATTGCAAAATCCTCAAGATTGTTAATGAGTTGAAACCGTGTTATTGTGACATCTTGTTGGACCATTAAGCCTTGTACCTTTCAACCACATCTTTGGATATGATTGTTTTTCCACTAATTTTACTATTCCTTTTCGTGGTCCACTTACATATGACAACCCTTTTGAGTTAAAAGCTCAAAAATGTTGTATTCTTCTTGAAACCAAGTATTAGACATGACAACATTTCATAGTTCCTTTGTTTGCATTCTACATATGATACTTGTTTGTTCACTTCCATTAAAAATCACATCTTCAGCAAGAACTGAAGCTGAAGCTCTTGTCAAATGGAAGAGTAACTTATCTCCTGCTTCTTTCTTGGATTCTTGGTCCATTTCCAGTTTCAGAAACTTCTGTAATTGGACAGCTATTGTTTGCAATACTGGTGGAACACTTTCTGAGATCAATCTTTCTGATGCAAGCCTCTCGGGCTCTCTTGATGAGCTTGATTTCACTTCATTCCCGAGTATCACGAGTTTTAATCTCAATGGCAACAACTTCAGTGGATCGATACCTTCGAATATTGGCAATGCCTCTATGCTCACTTTCTTGGACCTGAGTAACAATATCTTGGGAGGTGTCATACCAGAAGAAATTGGGAAGTTAACACAACTTGAATATCTCAGTTTTTATAACAATAATTTCAATGGTGTTATTCCCTATCAAATCAGCAATCTTCAGAAGGTAAGGTACTTGGATCTTGGATCAAACTACTTAGAAACTCCTGATTGGTCTAAATTGAGGAATATGCCTCTGTTGACACATATGAGCTTTGGTTACAATGAACTGAGCTTAGAATTCCCTGAATTTGTACTCCGTTGCCATAATCTGACTTACCTCGATATATCTTTAAACCATTTGAATGGTTCAATCCCAGAAACAGTATTCACCAACTTGGACAAGCTTGAGTACCTTAATCTTTCATCCAATTCATTTCAAGGTTCATTATCACCAAATTTTACCAAGTTGTCCAAGTTAAAAGAACTTCAGCTTGGTATTAACATGTTTTCTGGCCTAATTCCTGATGAAATTGGTTTGATCACTAGTCTTGAAGTTGTTGTACTTTTCAACAATTCATTTCAAGGAAATATTCCATCTTCTATAGGCAGACTCAGAAATCTTCAACACCTGGATCTTCGAAAGAATCGTTTGAATTCAACTATTCCTTCTGAGCTAGGCCTTTGTACTAATCTTACCGTCTTGGCTCTAGCAGAGAATTCCCTACACGGATCATTGCCTCCATCTTTCTCTTCTCTGACCAAGTTATCTGAATTGGGGTTGTCTGATAATATTCTTTCTGGTGAGATCTCAACATATTTCATTACCAATTGGACTGAGCTGACATCTTTGCAGCTTCAAAACAATTCCTTTACTGGGAAAATTCCACCTGAAATCAGTCAGTTGAAAAGCCTCAAATATCTTTACCTCTTTCATAACAATTTCACTGGTTCCATTTCCTCTGAGATTGGAGACTTGCAAAACTTGTTGGAGCTAGATTTCTCTGACAACCAGCTTTCAGGCACAATACCTCCAACCATCGGAAACCTAAGCAATCTTACAACGTTGCATCTTTTTCGCAATGTTCTCAATGGAACCATTCCTCCTGAGATTGGGAAATTGACATCTCTTCAAACCCTTGATATCAACACCAACCAACTTAGTGGTGAGCTGCCGGACATCATTTCTGATCTCAGTAGTCTGAAGATTTTTTCTGTATATAGTAATAATATCTCAGGCAGCGTTCCTGAGGACTTTGGAAAGAACAGTCCTCAATTGTCCAGTGTCGCCTTTTCAAATAACAGCTTCACTGGTGAACTGCCACCTGGATTATGTAGCCAGTTTGCTCTTGAGGAGTTCACAATAAATGGGAACAAATTCAGTGGGAAGTTACCAGATTGCTTGAAGAATTGCACAGAGCTAAAAAGAGTAAGGCTTGAAGGCAACAACTTATCTGGCAATCTTGCAGAGGCATTTGGCGTGCACCCGAATCTTGTTTTCCTTTCTCTCATTGACAACCAATTTTCAGGTGAACTCTCACCTGAATGGGGGAAATGTGAAAAACTCACAAGTCTAAGAATGGATGGAAATAAAATTTCTGGTGTGATCCCAGCTGAGCTAGGGAATCTGAGGGAGCTGCGCGTGTTAACTTTGGAAGGAAATGAATTGACCGGTGAAATTCCTTCTGAACTGGCAAAGTTGGGCCAGCTCTACAATCTCAGCTTGAGCAAAAACAATCTTACAGGAGGCATCCCTCAGTCTGTTGGAAATTTAACTAAGCTCCAGTATCTTGACTTGTCAACAAACAAGTTAAGTGGTAACATACCGGTAGATGTTGGGAAGTGCGAGAGCCTGTTGAGCTTGAATCTTGGCAATAACTCATTATCAGGTGTTATTCCCTCTGAACTTGGCAATTTGATGGGGTTGAGTATTCTTTTGGACCTCAGTGGCAATTCGCTATCGGGAACAATTCCACAAAACTTGGCTAAGCTGACCTCATTGGAGGATCTCAACCTCTCACATAACAACCTCTCAGGTAGAATTCCTCCAGCATTATCTGGCATGGTCAGTCTTCAGGAGATGGACTTCTCCTACAATGAGTTTTCAGGACCAATTCCAACCGATGGAGTATTTCAAGGAGCGGCTGCTAAATCTTTTCTTGGAAACTCTGGTTTGTGTGGAAATGTAGAAGGATTATCCTCGTGTAATTTGGCTACCCGGGACGAGAAGTCCAGAAACAAGAATCAAAAGGTCCTTATCGGGGTACTTGTACCGGTGGCCTGCCTCATACTTTTGGCAATCATTTTTGTTGCATGCCTTGTATCTAGAAGGAAGGCTAAGCAATACGATGAGGAGATCAAAGCCAGCCAGATGTATGAGAATTCAGAGTCTCTCATTTGGGAAAGAGAAGGAAAGTTTACATTTGGTGACATTGTGAAAGCTACTGAAGATTTCAATGAGAAAAACTGCATTGGAAGAGGAGGCTTTGGAAGTGTTTATAGAGCAGTTTTGCCATCTGGGCAGGTTGTTGCAGTCAAAAGACTCAACATGTCAGACTCAAGTGACATTCCTTTGACAAGTCGTCGAAGCTTTGAGAATGAGATTAGAACTTTGACAGAGGTGAGACACAGGAATATAATCAAGCTCTTTGGTTACTGTTCCAAGAATGGGTGCATGTACTTGGTTTATGAGTATATAGAAAAAGGTAGCCTCGGGAAAGTTCTATATGACAGTGAGATGGTTGTGGAACTAGGATGGGGTACAAGAGTGAAAATTGTGCAAGGAATAGCACATGCACTTGCTTACTTGCACCATGACTGCTCCCCACCCATCGTGCACCGTGATGTATCGCTGAATAACATCTTGCTTGAGTCAGAGTTCGAGCCACGACTCTCTGACTTTGGCACAGCAAAGCTGTTAGCTTCAGAATCATCAAATTGGACTTCAGTTGCTGGTTCTTATGGCTACATGGCACCAGGTATTTTACTCATTAGCTTATGCATCCATATTTCTGTTGGTTTTTCAGTATGCTCATTGGAAGAATGCAGGCAGATATGCACTTTTGAACCCTTGCAATTCCTTATTGGATCATCTAATCAGTGTCCCTGATGCAGCTAGTTTTCTGCTTAACAGGCTTGTGATAGTTGATATTCTTACTTTAGAAACGAAAAATGTTTCAATAATATTTGTTTCTCTTCTTGTGCAGAGCTTGCCCTTACCATGCGCGTTACAGAAAAATGTGATGTTTATAGTTTTGGAGTTGTGGCTTTGGAGACTATGATGGGAAGGCATCCGGGGGAGCTTTTAACATCATTATCAGCAGCAACAACTTTGTCTTCAGAAATTCTTTTGAAGGATGTTCTTGACCACAGACTTCTACCACCCACTGGCCACCTGGCAGAAGCAGTGGTTTTTGTAATCACGATTGCTTTTGCATGCACACGTACCACTCCTGAGTCACGACCAACCATGCGTTCTGTAGCACAAGAATTATCTGCTCAGACTTTGCCTTACCTTCCACAGCCATTGGGGTCAATAGAAGTGAGCAAACTCACAAGTTTCCAGAAATAGCAGAAAGTATGAGATGACAAGCCTGACGTATAGGTGTGAAAAATATACAGGCTGCAGAGTTCTAGTGTCAGTGTCTATATGTTTCAATTATGAAACATTGGAGCTGCCCGAATTATTACGTTGTAGGTGCACTTTTCTCTAGAAAGAAAGAAATAATATCATCATGTTGATCATGATAGTTAGATCTCAACGTCTTATACTTTAATCCTAATTATATTGATATCTTAACTTCCAACAACAAAAACTATGCCTCAATCCTTAGCAAGTTAGAGTCGGCTATATGAATCCTCACTTCTTCCTTTAAGCTCAACTCATATCAACATCATCCCCAATAATAGAAAA
>MCJB01007580.1:67921-78854 GCA_002018475.1 Nicotiana obtusifolia | reverse complement strand
GGGGGGGGGGGGAGCTAAATATATATAAAAATAATAGCAATAATAATATTAGAAGTTCTCTAACTGATATTCAACTTCCAGCAGGAACAAATATTAAAACAAAAGAAAACCACAAAATCCTGCTTGGGGTTAGTCGTGCACTAGATTTCCATGTGATTTTATAACAATTTCTCCAAAGGAAGTGACTAGATGTATGAAATATGAGCTTGAATACAGCCTCATAGGGAAAATTGAGGTGTATGTCATTAAAGATTATAGAAGAAGATGCTTAGCATCTTAAAAATCTGATATACATGGACAAGTTTGGATGCTACAGAGTGCCCTTCTCCTTTTCCTAGTCTTCGCTTTATTGCTAGCCAAAGCACTAGCAGAAAGATACAATGTGTTCACTTGCAATCAAAATAACTACCTAACAGAAACTGGCAAAGAATACATCACACAGATACCAGGCGCGGCATTTAGCATTCCACTCCACACTGCTTGAGTATAGGGCCCTTCTGTTTTGGTAGGAAAGGGTCTATTCTGACCCAAACCAGTGAGAATATTGAAGCAAGAAGAATTGACCATAGGACCACAATGGTGGGAGTCCTGTTCTGCCTGCCCATCAATCCCTTTAGGAAAGGATAGAGATGGACAATAACCCAAAAGGCGAAGAATAACTTTCCGAAGAGAGGACCCCATGAACCATAACCATTGTTGATGGCATCTGAAACACCAGCCACAACACCAACCATATTCAAGATGATCAGAGTGGTTGGTGGGATGAGGAGTGTGGTCCATTTGAAGAGGTAAAGCTCCCCAAACTCAGTGTCCTCAGCTGCTTTTGCTGTTACGGTAAAGTTTGTGTCTACACCAGCAAGAACTTTAAGAAGGCCTTGGAAAACTGCAAACAAATGTGCTGAAACACCACCAATGACCCAAAATTGCTCGTTACGCCACCAGGCCTCAATGCTTACTCCACTCCATCGCAGCTCGAGTACACTTGTGACTATGATGGAGAGGAAGAGAGCCATGAACCAAATGCTTGCAAAGTTGTTAAGCTGCAAAAAGAAACATGATCTTTGAATTAGAGAATTAAAAATTAATCTTCACTATTATTGAACCAAATGACTTAAAAGTTCGCTTACTGTTGGGACGATAAATTTTCCAGTGAGAAGGCATACAGCTGGAAGGGTGCAGTAAGCTAGCAGAGCAATGGAAGTGAATGGGTAAACAATGGTGTTAATGTATGCTAGCCTTTCCAACAATTTAAGTTTACCACCCCAGGCATACCAAAGGGGACAATGACGACTCATGAAGATTTCGACAGAACCAAGAGCCCATCTCAGAACTTGGTGCAATCTGTCTGATAGATTGATTGGAGCTGATCCCTTAAAAGCTGCTCTTTTCGGACAGCAATAAACTGATCTCCATCCTCTGCAGTGCATCTTGAATCCAGTCAAAATGTCCTCTGTTACAGAACCATAAATCCACCCAATCTGTCAAGAAAATAAGAAAGAAAAGCAATTAGTAGAAGCTAGCGAAGCGACCATCAAACCAATAAGTGGAAGCTAGCGAAGCGACCATCGATAACTCATTATGATTCTAACCTCTTTGCCCCACTCAGTTTTCTCTTCATACCCACAGCTAATAACATGAATGGCTTCTTTTATGAGTGTTGTTGGATTTGTCCCTTCAGGAAGCCCACCATCTTCCATGAGTGTGGAAGCTATGAAAACTGGGGACTGCCCAAATCGTTTCTCAAAGTTCTTTTGGGACATAAGAGATGATTTCTCAAGCTCATCATATCCTTCAAGTCCTTCTTCAATTTCCTCAAGATCAAAGACAGGTCCAGATGGCTTCCTAGTGTAGTTCTTTCCATTCATTGTTCTCTTTTTCTTGCTATATAGTCCAAGTAAGGACTTGATGCTCTTCTTCTTGGACTTGGACTTGGGCTTTCTTGAACCACCACAACAGCAGCAGCACCAACTAGGCCAGCAATCACATGTCATCTTTGGCCGCTTCTCTGAAACAGGTGGATCATAGCCGTATAATGCCGGCCTGTTGAAGACACAACCTGTTCCAACATACACTGGCCCTTGAATGCCATCCAGGCCTTTCATGTTGATCTGTTGCCATGAAGAAAAATAACTCATTAAATACTGAGAACAAACCCTTTGTTAACCACATTGCTGTGTTTAAACTTACATCAAAGAAGACAACATTACGGTTGGCATATCGATCATGGCGATCAATACCATCAAATCTCTGGGGAAATTGGACATAACAGAGCTTCTTTCCAATTTGTGGGTCCATTAAAAAGCACATGGCTTCTCTAACTGCCTTGCTGTTGTTAAGGTAGTGATCACAATCCAAGTTCAACATAAATGGTGCATTCGTCAGCACTGCAGAGACTCGAACCTATTTAGAAAAAACAGAATCAATTACATATAACACGATGAAGAAGACTTAAAAGAGTGTCAAGGAAGCCAGCCAGAAATTAATACTAGTACGAATTACTAACCAAAGCATTCATGGCACCAGCTTTCTTGTTGTGTTGATAGCCTGGTCGTTTCTCACGGGAAACATAGACAAGGCGGGGTAGCTCTTTTCCTTCAACATCAAGTGCGCCTTCACTACCAAGATAAACTTGAATCATACCAGGATGGTCTCTGGTATTGTTACCAGGCCATGGAGTTCCGTCTTGCATTACCCATCCTTCTTCTGGTTTTTTCTGAGCCTTTGCCACTAATGCATTAATTCTTACCTTGAATTCTTCATATTCTCTCTGCCACAAGATAATGACTTTTCAATTTGCAGCAAATATGAATTAGCCAAAGAAACTTAAACCCCTGATAAGTGATACTCCTTCTATCCGAATTTATATGACACTTTCCATTATGGGATGTCGGAAAATGTTTGACACGATTCCATTTCTACAACTTTCACAATAAACTATTTGAATAGGATTCTCTATTAAACTAACTTTTTAACGATGTAATTCAAATTAACTAGTTAGACAACACGTCTACTCCGATACAGTCATATAAAATGAGACAAATGAACTACTAATAGATACCTTCATGGCTCTGCGGTCCTTGACAAAGGTAGGCTGAACTTTATCTTTCAAGTAATCAATCTTTTCATTGAAGTAGAAATCAGGTGCTCGAGGCTCTACATTATATTTCTTACAAAATGGCACCCATCTCCTTGCGAATTCCGCCGTTTCTGCTAATGCATCAAACAGCAGCATTGAGGCACCATCATCTGATACATAACAGCTGACCTTCTCAACAGGGTAATCAACAGCCAAGATTGACAGAACTGTGTTTGCAGTGATAATAGGAGGCTCCTTAAGGGGATCAACTGTACTCACAAACACATCCACTGGAGCTAAACGATTCGGCTCACCTTCACGCTCAAACCTCAGTGTCAATCGATCAAGGTAAGTTTCACGGTTTATGGGTGACCATTTGGGGAACTGATCAAGTATCCATGATAAACCAAACCATATTTCACATATTACAGAGATAATCCATAATGGATAAGCATCATAGGCTGGTGTTAAGATCCGGAAATGGAAGAAGAATCCAAGAATTACAAGCCTGAGTACAATGACTATGCGATATGGACTAATTAGGCTTGATGGAAGTGGAACTTTTCGCCAGAGTGGTTGCCGAGCTTCAGCCAAACTGCTTGGAAATTATTGAAATGGTTAGAACATTGAAATCTTCTGCAAGCTTTATATGCTTAATGCTTGATCTGTTTCAATTCATACACACTCCTTTCATGTTGGAACATAGTAGATTTTGACCCAATTTGTTAGTCATATTACATATACAACTTCAGCAATTAGCAAGACTTCAAATTCATTCAACTATTCTAATTTTAACAATGTAATGTCTTCATTACCAATAAAAAAATTCAACTATAAGGTTTCGGCACACCCATTAAGACAACCCTTTATTATCATCAATTATAAGGGATACTTGACTAAATTAACTCTATCTCTTAACTGAGTAATTGATGATTATATGCCTACTTGGAGTAGTAAGGGTGAAATTAGAAAGAAAAAAAACTTAAGGCATTCTTGATTTTCTAATGTGACAAATGTTTTAAACCAAGTTTTTTTGTTAAAGTGAGAGATAAAAAGGGTCGGAGGAAGTAATATTATCTTCCACTATTACTAATACAATACATAGGTCAAATAACAACAACAACAACAACAACAAACCCGGTAAAATAAATTGGAGAAAAAGAAAATACTTACAGATAGTCATCAACTTCATCAGCTTGATCATTTCCACCATCACCCAATTTGCTTACCAGACCTCTCTTTTCTTGCCTGTTCTTCCATTTCTCAACTCTTTCCTTCCATTCTGCGTCACCATAAGTTTCTTTTTGCTCATCTTCCAAATCCTTCCCTGCCACTGTAATTTAAGTCCCATTGAAAAGAAAGTCACTTTGACATGCTTCATTAAATAGGAGTATACGAAAGCGCAACAGTTACTCGTTATTTGGAAAAGAATAGATAGTTTTACCGCTTCCAGTAACGGATTGATTATAAGCAGCGCCATTTGCGTGGTGATGCTGTTGATTATAGTCTCCATTCTCCTGCCAACATACAAACACTTGGGTTTCATTCCATTTCTAATATTGCATGAAGTTTAGAGGTTGCAAATATTAATGGATGGATTAGGTCAAATTTGAACGGATTCAAATCAATAAATAATGGGTCATAATTCAAGTCCCCTAACATCCCCTAATTTTTCCGTTTTGCTTTTATTAGAGAAAAACGTGAAAGCTAATGCATTTTACTATTTTCAAGTTCTTCCAAATTTACATAAGTAATTTCTAGCCTCTAAAATTAAAGGTTGCATTTTGACCAATAGGGTTACACTATTTGACCTGATTTTAATGGCTCATTTCCAATTCAATTCATTGGATCAATTCAAAATGTAATAATTCAATTCGTTTAAACTTGGACGAGTTAGACAAGTTACTAAAAAGTTGGTTGATTTTTGACACCTCAGCGGAGATTATGCCACATGGTAATAGTTTTTTGAATTATATTTTTTATCCAGAATTTGATTGATATATATAATTGATCAAGACGAGCTTTTCTCTAGTGCTATTTGACGACATAAAGAAAAATGGTGTTTTTCGTTTATTAATTAGAAAAAATAAAATAAAATTTGGTGATTGTTGAAATGAATCAAGTATTACTAACCGAGTGGTGGTGGTGGGGAGAAGTATGATGATTCTTGATCTGAAATTCTTGGTCAAAATCATCATGATCAAAGTCATCTTCATCATCACCTGCAACTCTAGGACAACCTAAACCATATTGCAGAATTTCAAGATCAATGCATCATATATATGAAACAGGTTTTGATGGCCATGCATGCATGCACATATTAATTAGTTAGATGATGGAAGATGCGTCCAAAAGAGAGATCAAAGCAAACAATTCAAAATAATTCATATATACTGATGATAATATACGGAATTTTTACACTATCGATGAAAGTTCATCGGATATTATGGATTCAAAATATATACACTACACCATTAAAAGTACATTGTAACCAATAATTACAAATTAGTTATCATTGTGCTCGTTATCAGAATGGTTATACCATGGAAAGATTGGGGACCATCTTTCAAAAATAATTACTCATACTGATTTGCATATATATAATTACTTTATAAACGAATTAAAGATTGCACGCAGTCATTACATAAAACTTAAACTCACGAGATATTGCTTTATTTGTGGAATCGAACTTTATATGAAAAATTACATGTTGTCATATACCAACGTAAAACTAAATCTATACTTGGGTGCACGTAACATAAATTTTTTTGATAGAATAAAAGTGAGAGGCATGCACCTTTATGACGCTTATAGCGAGAATGACAGTGAGGGCAAGACTGATTGCCTTCACTCCTCTCATACTCATAACATGGCCTGCAAACTGGGAATCCACACTCGCTACATGCAACAAACACCTCCCCGTTTTCCTTCGCTCCAATCTCATCTCCACAAATCTTGCATATCTTCTTCAAACAAGACATCCGAGCTGCTGACTGATCTCTGGTTTCCGCTGGCTGAGGTCGCTGCTGCTATAAAAACGCTAAATCATGTTACTAAACAAAAGAAAATATATATATACGGGGGAATAAAGAAGAAATAAAAATATTACATCATCTCCAGTGTGGAAAACATGAAGTCCACTACGAGAATGCGAACCAGCAATGTGGCCTGCCATGGTGTTAGATGCCTCTAAGCCAAATGAGGAGAATGAGCAATGAAAGGGAATGAGCAGAAGAGGGTATATTTATTAATTAAGGAGAAAAACGATAGTAGGATATTTGAGGAGAATGTGTACTTTTTGGTGGGAGGTTCAGATTTCTCACCAACTGATAGTTGAAGGGTCATTGGTTTGATTAGAAGAGACGTTACTTGGAACTAGGGACAGGTTGGACGCTTGCTTCTTCTACATGCTAATTAATTCTCTACACAGACTCATTTTTTTAAAATTTCTTTTTTGTTCTCGATATTTTTTATTCTAATAAGATGGGTAGTAGTGATCATAAAATTATATTGTTTTTTAAAGGTATTCTCTATTTATACGGAGTACTAATTAGATGGTAGTAGTGTATGATGAATGGTTAGGCTGTACATAGCTTTGACACAAAGGTATCCAGCCATTGATATATGGATATTTATTAGTAGTAATTTGTATTTAAATTGGCCTATTTAACGTTATCCGTGTAATTTTACTTGTAAAAGTCTTTCTCTTGCTTTTGTATTTGTGCTAGATCATGATCTGAACCAGTTGCACATACACCTTAGTGCATATTTGGTTGTAACGGGTCATTTATCATATTTTACAGATTACTAATAATATGTTTGTGATATAAAGTTACTTATAAGTTGTCACACCCCAACTTTGGGGAGTGTGGCCGGCACTCGGCACCCGAAGGTCCGAGCGAACCAACCATAGCATCTGTGACATGTAATATGAATAATAGGCCGACAAGGCTGCAATATCACACTAACAAGAACCAAATGTATAATCCTACACACAGAAGAACCCAACAACAACCTATATATATATATATATATATATACATATATAGCTAAGGCCAACAAGACTATATAGTCATGCCAACTGTACAGGGGGCTGACAAGGCCATGCAAAACATATATACACTGACAACTGGTCTGCAAGCCTCTAAAAGAGCAACACAATATCAACAAGTCGGGATAGGGCCTCGACATACCCCAAAACAATACATATACATATGCATCTGTACCTATAGACTCACAACCAGCAACTCCGAAGAAGTGGAGTGCGACACTCAACCGCTGATCTCAGTGTCCTACTGCGGAGGCACGCCGGCCTGTCTATCAGCACCTGTGGGCATGAACACAGCGCACAAAAGGCGTCAGTACGAAATATGTACTGAATATGTAGGGCGGAAAGGACAAGCACAAATAAGGTAAATAATATGAGAAGAGATTTACAAATAACCTGAAACTCTGTTCAAAGCCACTGAGGGCGACCATATCCACAACATAAATGTAAATGCGTGCTCGTAAAATCATTCCTCACTGTGGAGGTATATATATATATATATTATATCATATAACAATAATAATAAATCCCTCTGTGGGGTGAGCTCATCATCACAACATCATCTCTGCCCAACTGATCAGTGGCAATTGACAGCTACGTGCCTACCCGGCCGCCTACAACACGGCTCGGTAAAGAAGAAACATGTCTAGGTGAAAGTGCCTACCCGGCCGACTATAGCGCGGCTCGGTAATGAAAATAAACACACACACATATATATATATATATATACATAAGTGCAATGCAAGACCGACCTCAGAAGAGATATCATGACAAGAGTCGAAGTGACCTATTATCGTTATCATTCGACTATTTTTATTGTTCCTACGTCCTATGGTTTCCAACCATGAGACAACCAGCACAAGAAACATGGAAATTACGTAGTACAGATTTATTTGAAGTAGACATCATGTTCAAGCTATCAATAACCATGATCAATATGGACGTTGGTAAAAGAACGAACAAATTTTTTTTTAATTATCTTTGAGTGATGAACAAGGAAGAATGAGAATACTTAAATCTTCTTCGATATGAGTCATTCATGTGAAAAGGGTAGATTTAATCATATTTATCAATTTGGAGTGGAGCAGTTCGAATTTGATGAAACAATCCAATAAACGTTCATTCAATTCTAGTCATGCCGAAAAATATAAAGAAGGACCCTACATACCTCGTTGATAGAGCTATACGCGTCTTTCGGGTCCTTGAATACCTTATGAATGGCTACCTACACAAAATGAACTATTCGAGATCAAATCAAACAACCTCCCACACGAGCTGGAACAACAGAAAAATCAGCAAGAACAAGAAGAACAAGAAACTTACTAGCGCCACGGGATTCCAGACACTTGATTTGTGCTGATTGCCCTTTGTTTTGGTCTTGGATCATGGGAGAATTTTGAGAGGAATTTCTTAGGGTTTCTAAGCTCTGTAAATGCTGGAAATACTGACTAAAAATCGGGGTTGGGGTATTTTTTATAAATCCCCAAGTCTTGGCCGACATATGTGGACCCCGTAGAGAGCTATTTGGAGCAGTCTCGCGAAAACGCGAATATCTCCCAACTCGGAGATCGTATCGAGAAACGGTTTAATGAATTAAAAACTAGACTCATATATCTTAAATTTTATAGGTGGATCACCCCATAACTCCAAGTATATTGAGAGAAAAGCTCTTTCACATTTGACCCAAATTTCAGTGAAATTTACAAGCGTAACTTGCGACAAACTTTTTTTTCAACTTCCGTGTCACAACTCGTTTGACTTCAAAACTTAATGCATGACTATCATCCTATTTAAATACCTGGAAAAAAAAAACCTTCTTACCATGTTAGCAACCTTACGATACGACAACGCACGAACACACGAGGTGTAACATCTTTCCCCCTTAAAAACATTCGTCCTCGAATGTTGAGGGATATCTCAACTCTCAAAATTTTTAAAAATTTCGACAGAGTTTCCTCTTTAAATAGGACTATACCAAACCTGTCAAGCAGCTCAAACCAATATCCAAAGCCACACAGGGCTACACAACACATAACAATTGCAATTTGGCTTCACACGACCATCTAAGTATGCAGAAATCAAAATAAGTTAGCCATAACTCACCTTAACTGTCATCTACCGTGGTCCGAGATGTACTTGCTGCACCTGACTCAGCAATAACACCTAAAGCAACATATATATATATAGCTTGAGAAATGGAAATAAGAAAGGAAGTGTCGTAGTACAAAGATGTCAATGTAAACCTGAAGTCTGGAACAAATGGGGTATCGGGCTTTCATATCTTCTTCAGCCTCCCACGTCATCTCTTCTACATTATTATTCCGCCACAATATCTTAACCGAAGCTACCTCCTTAGTTCTCAATTTACGAACTTGACGATCTAAGATGGCGACAGGAACTTCCTCGTACAACAAGTCCTCAGTAACTTGAATATCCTCAATAGGGGTGATATGAGAAGGATCTCCTAAGCATTTATGAAGTATGGAGATATGAAATACCGGATGGACTGCCTCTAGCTCTGGTGGCAAATCAAGTTTATAAGCAACTTGGCCAATTCTCTGCACGATCTGATACGGCCCGACATACCTGGGGCTAAGCTTGCCTTTCTTGCCAAATCTCATTATGCCTTTCATAGGCGATACCTTCAAAAATACCCAATCTCCCACGGCAAACTTCAGATCTCTACGTCGGTTATCTGCGTATGACTTCTGTCGGCTCTGAGCTGTTAATAACCTTTCTTGAATTAACTTAACTTTCTCTACCGCTTGTTGCACCAACTCAGGTCCTAATAACTTTGTTTCACCGACATCAAACCAACCAATAGGGGACCTGCACTTCCGCCCGTATAAAGCCTCATATGGCGCCATCTGTATGCTAGAGTGGTAGCTATTATTGTAGGCAAACTCAATAAGTGGCAAATGATCTTCCCAGCTTCCTTTGAAGTCCAATACACAGGCTCGTAACATATCCTCGAGCGTCTGAATAGTACGTCCGGCCTGTCCGTCTGTCTGTGGATGGAAAGCTGTGCTAAGACTAATATGAGTACCCAACCCTTCTTGGAAAGATCTCCAGAAATTGGCTGTAAACTGCGCACCTCTGTCAGATATGATAGAAATTGGAACTCCATGTAATCGAACTACCTCTTTGATATACAATCTGGCATAATCTTCAGCTGCGTACGTAGTTTTGACAGGCAAAAAGTGGGCTGATTTTGTAAGCCTATCCACAATAACCCAGATGGAATCGAACTTCCGACGAGAACTGGGCAACCCTGTAATAAAGTCCATATTAATAGCTTCCCACTTCCATGTTGGGATCTCAATATTCTGAAGCAATCCACCAGGTTTCTGGTGTTCAACCTTAACCTGCTGACAATTCGGACACTGACCACAAATGTAGCAATGTCATTCTTCATGCCATTCCACCAATATAACTGACGAAGGTCGTGGTATATCTTAGTGGAACCGGGATGAACCGAATACCGAGATTGGTGAATCTCCGTCATAATTTGCTTGCGAAGTTCCCCAACATTAGGTACACACCATCGACCTTTGTATTTAAGAACTCCGTCATCTGATATCTCGAACAATTGCTTTTTCTGAGAAGAGATGCCTTCCTTGATCTTAACCAATTCGGGATCTTCAAACTGTCGTGCTTTCACTTCATCTACTAGCGATGACTCCGCAGCTTTCTGAACCACAACACCCTCGTCACCTGTGTCAAGTAACCGCACACTCAGACTAGACAATTGATATAGATCTTTGGTCATCTCTAGCTTATCAGCTTCCACATGTTTCAAACTACCCATG
>MCJB01007580.1:44498-63225 GCA_002018475.1 Nicotiana obtusifolia | reverse complement strand
TCGGCACTAGAATCGCTTTAGAAGACTTGAAATCAACTAGGGTTGATATTAGAACGTGAGGGGGTGTTTTTCAGAACATAAACAACTTTAAACAACCTCCCACACGAGCTGGAACAACAGAAAAATCAGCAAGAACAAGAAGAACAAGAAACTTACTAGCGCCACGGGATTCCCGACACTTGATTTGTGTTGATTGCCCTTTGTTTTGGTCTTGGATCATGGGAGAATTTTGAGAGGAATTTATTAGGGTTTCTAATCTCTGTAAATGCTGGAAATACTGACTAAAAATCGGGGTTGGGGTATTTTTTATAAATCCCCAAGTCTTGGCCGACATATGTGGACCCCGTAGAGAGCTATTTGGAGCAGTCTCGCGAAAACGCGAATATCTCCCAACTCGGAGTTCGTATCGAGAAACGGTTTAATGCATTAGAAACTAGACTCATAGATCTTCAATTTGATAGGTGGATCACCCCATAAATCCAAGTATATATAGAGAAAAGCTCTTTCACATTTGACCCAAATTTCAGTGAAATTTACAAGCGTAACTTGCGACAAACTTTTTTTTCAACTTCCGTGTCACAACTCATTTGACTTCAAAACTTAATGCATGACTATCATCCTATTTAAATACCTCAAAAAAAAGATACCTTCTTACCATGTTAGCAACCTTACGATACGACAACGCACGAACACACGAGGTGTAACACCTATAATCAAAAGTGGGTTTGAAACACTTACCCCCAAGAGGTGGATGAAATAGCTCTCCAAAATCGCCCCAAAGTCGGCTCCAAGAGAGAAAAGCGAGATGAAAAGAGCAAATCCTGTATTGGCTAGAATATATATTCTGCCCAGTCGATTTTCCGCACCTGCGGAACTCCTTGTGCACCTGCGAGCCCGCTTTTGCGGGAACAAATCTCGCTCCTGCTGAAGCCCATTGTCAGTAGCCATCGCAGCTACGGAAATTCTTCCGCTCCTGCAACCGCAGGTGCGACACAGCCTTGCGCATCTGCGCAATTGCCCGCACCTGCAGCACTGGCCGCGCTTCTACGCACACGCAGGTGCGCTGCTCCCCTCCGCTTCTGCGACTTCACACCTAGGCTGCCCAAGCCGGTTTTGCGAGCCTCACCTTGCTTCTTCGAGGTCGCTTCTGTGACCAAACTTCCGCAGAAGTGGTTGCACCAGCATCAGAAATTTCCAACAACTCCATCAAGGTTCAAATCAATCTGAATCCCATCTGAAACTCACCTGAGGCCCCCGGGACCCCGTCCAATCATACCAACCATTCCCAAAACATGATGCTAACTTGCTCGAGGCCTCAACAACACCAAAAAACATCCAAACTACGAATCGACGATAAAAATTCTTCTTTAATCTTTCAAACTTCCAAACTTCGACGAACGCGTCCGAATCATATCAAAACACTCCGAAATGACGCCAAACTTTGTGCACAAGTCATAAATCACAATACGAACCTATTCCATGGCTCGGAATCCCAAACAGACATCGATAACATTAGAATCCACTTCAAGTCAATCTTAAGAATTTCTTAAACATTCAAAATTTTAACATTCCATAATAAGGGCTGAAATACTCCCGAATGATCCGATACTCAACCCGAACATACGCTCAAGTCTGAAATAATCATACGAACCTATTGGAACCTTCAAATCTCGAATCTGAAGTCGTTTACTCAAAAGTCAAACCTTAGTCAATTCTTCCAACTTAAAGCTTCCGAAATTAAAATTTTCTTTTCAAATCAACTCCGAACTTTCCGAAATTCAATTGCGACCACACGTACCAGTTATAATTCCTGAAGTGAAGCTACTCAAGGCCTCAAACCACTGAACGACACGCTAGAGCTCAAAATGACCGGTCGGGTCGTTACATTCGCCCCCACTTAAGCATACGTTCGTCCTCGAACGTGCTAAGGACTGCTTTGGAGTTGTCCAAAATCACTATTTATCGTGCCACCACAATCCAGTTGAACACATTAGCTCGAGTCAGACTAAAGATCCTCCCTTTTATTTAGTTAATAAGCCTTAGAACCAAGTTCCAACCTCTGAATTTCTCTACAAGTTCTGATTCTAACATAAACATTGTACCAATCACCACACACTGTACCAAAACATGATCATGAACCTATGCTGAAATCACACCATGCACCACATAAGTCGGTCGCCATAATAACATCCTCCGACCATAATAGCCGTAGTTTCACGAATCTAATGCCTGCAATACACCCCATAACACATATAAGCCCTATTCCAATTCTCATAATACTGCCACGACGAAAGAGACGTGTAGAAACACATAACCACCTGCTGAACTAATAAATCATGGGGTCTCTCCCCCGGACAAAAACCATCACCTCATTCTGAACTGAATAATGATATTTTCTCTTTAATATACCTTATATAAATCTGATTGCACTAATTTCAGGTCCAATAATCTCGTCTCACCCAGTACAAACTGCTCAGGCAATGAGTCACCTCAAAACTGACCAAGATCTTATGCAGCACCATCAAAGCGCCAAACAAGTCACTTCTCGAATATAACTCATAAGGAAGAACGAACTCTGACAGGGAATTACCCAGCCTGCATAACGAATAAACGGCCGAATAGATGCTATGAACCTACCTCAAGGATGAAAAACAAGACACACAAAATAAGTGTAAGGAACTATGCTCAACATCTCGTTGCTGCGGCGTGCAACCTGATCCGACATGACATTGTTGCGGCGTGCAACCCGATCCAAACATGACAATGTTGTAGCGTGCAACCCGATCCAAACATGACAATGTTGCGACGTGCAACCCCATCCAAACAATATACCCGTGACGGTGTGCAACCCAATCCGCACATAACAATCAAGAAGAAAACACAAACATCAAGTCGTAACGCTTAGACTTATGAAATGCCCGAATATTGACCACAAGCACGCCAAGTGCAATCCTGGGGAGACAGACGGTGCCATACGCTACGAAACCCAAGCACAACTAAGGTGCAATAAATAACCTGCATCTCGAAGCCATCCTGCTCACATAACACCACGAGCTACACGGGATCTCAACACGTGTGCGAATAATCAAGTCGTCTCACAACCCACATGGCACAATAGAGATTACACGGAATAGCTGACGACAGGAATAACATCTAATGCCCGACGACTCCTCCTTAAGCAATACTAAGACGAGCGAACACATTCGACCCGACGTAGGGCACACACTCACATTAGACTTACTATCGGACCTCAAACTGATTCTGATCATACCAAACTGGGCCAATAACCTTCCAAGGATCCACAATGGCCCCATTTAAGACACACACGAGCAGCCGTCCACTCCAGACCAAACTCCTACAATTCACAACCAAAGTAATAAAGCGCGTTCCAGGCATAAACTCTTACATTAACGATAGTACCACAAATCTCCCTACTTGGTTTCAATCTTTAACAATCAAGAGACTAACATGTCACAGTTATACAAATCTCCCCATGGGGTACGCTCCCACGACCTTCCGCACCAGGTAGCAAAGTCTGCACCTCCATACCACCAACCTTACTAATCTGTAAAGCAATTCAAGAGTCCGCAAATCAATACACAAAGCCGCTTACAGAGAACACCGTTCTCAGGCGACACTAAGGTAACGCCAGCTTACTCTAAACATCCGATTTCTTCCCTGCTCATCCGAGCTCGTGACATTCTTATCAACTCCGAACCGCAACCTTGATCCTCAACTTCCAATTCCCATGCCGCTCACTCCACCTATCACGCCGCTATGCGAGAATATAAGGATTCATCATAATCCCTGAACTACTAGTAGAATAAATACTTTATTGGATAAAAACCTTTTACTTAGCTCATTTCAGGAGAACCAATGCAACACACAACTGAATTCTCAAACTGCAGAAAATACAAACCTCAAGTTGTGATCTAAATCGACATGACTCTTCCGAAATCCATTTACACAACAAGGCCATTCGAACCCAATACCTCCCAGATCAATCAATTTATGGTGGCTTTCAAGCTCGCACGTACAACCGCAAACCAATGTATAACTTCACGCACCGAAGGAACTAATTATTGCCACAATCATGCTGATTCAACCATTACTAACCAACCCAACTTTTTTCAATTTACTCTGGACTTTCCTTGAAAATAATAATACCTCCATTCAAAATATATGAACCCAATTTGCACTCATATCGAGTGACCCAAATCGCAAGACCACATCATCTCAATACCCATGAACCATCTCATACCCTTCTCAAGCGCATAATAGCATCTCCAACTGGTACACCCATTTTGCAAGACCTTCCGTGAATCTGAAGCTATTTCTTCCTTTACTCCAATACTGCACCGCATACCCCACGATGACATAGAACATTCCAAGTTCCGTTCACAATCCACTGCGAAAACTCGATCCTTAACAACATAACGGATCCGAAATTCTTAGGCACTGCACTTTAAATATTGAACCCACTAGGACCGTTGTTGAGAGTCATCCACACTAACCTGATCCTGAATATAACCAAACTTCAACGCTCTGCTAGCACATGAACACCCCCTCAAAGAAGCAACCAGCTAAATTCTTTTCCTTGTACATTACGTCCACAAGAAGCATAAACTCCGGTCTTCCCAAATCCTGCACCTTAATCGATAAGGCGAAGTATAGCACACATTCATCGAGTTCCTTGTTCGAATTACTCCTGACATTTCCTTTTTTCCTAGTCATAATTAATCCACCAACACATTGATAACCAAAAACTGCACAGGCAGACAACCACGCGATTCAATTGTAGACAGTGGGCTCCCCCATTTAGCTTTAAGCTACCAGCACATAATGTAGAGCCCACAATGATTCCTTTTTCTCAATACCATGATCTCGCACCATCAACCCACCAAATTTCTCGAAGCCTTTTGTTATGCTCTTCATAAAAAATTCCGAATTATCGGCCACGATCACATACTCGACCCTCCGTTGGGTAGTAAGTAGAACTCTTCATAGAAACCTTGTCCAAATCACGCAACCACTAATCTGTTCACAGGATATAACCCACCTGTGGAATTCCTTACCGACATCTTCCAACGATGCTGCACTGGGTACAACTACCACGAAATCAGTAAACCCTCCGGAGTCCATGCTCGCCCACCAGTTGTACAAGTCTGTTCCTTCCCCATTGACATCAACTGAAAGTTCAACAATACCTTCCAAACTCAAGTCATGTTGCATCTGAAACAATAATCAAATCTTCACACCCCTCTTCATTTCAAGCAGACTCCTTTCTGCCATATTTAATATTTCTCTGTACAGTAACCACCATTCTATATAAAATCCGTAGACCAAATCACCTTCCATCATGATTCCCAAACCGTTCTACACTTTCTCAAGGCACACGACTATCATACCACAGAGTCCATATGCTAATCTGTCACTCTTACTTCGGTTAAACCATCTCCTTTAAGCAACTTCTCGACCTCTGTTGTTCATACTTGACCTGCTAGTAATTCAACCACCACGAGACACCTCCCGCCATGTCCTTCCTCATACTTCGCTGCCCAAATGTTGCCTCAAATCAACTCCATACCTGTAGCACCGAAACTAATGAATTGCTACCCACTCTAAACCTCCTAAAAGATCATCTTCCTCGATCCATCAATATTAGAAATATCAATTCGATTCTGAACCGCTACACACCGCTACCTCTGACAACCACTTCTCAAGCACCATTTCACAACACCGTGCCCCGAAGGCAAAAACCAAAGAAGACCATAACACCGGGGAACCCTAAACGTTCGAACAAGGACGATGACATCACATCACCAATGAGAATTCCACCATGCTAAAAAATATCAAGTTCCACTACTTCGTCAACCAAACCTGGACATCTATAGTCTGATTGCCCTTCCTCTACTGGAATTAAATGCTAACCTCTAAATAATGCACTGAGAAATACTCCTTTCAAGTCATTCACTTTCTCGACCCATAATCAAGCACCCTACCATCATACAAACATTGTGCGATAACAACGCATGAACATCATAGCAATCTGTGCATAGCCTCAAAACCATAGGGAATACTGATGCTGAGCCGAAACAATAGAACATCCTTCCGCAAGGCGACGATAATAGTCTGCTCGAACACGTAGGGAAAACATCCTGCACCATGTCTGCAGTACCACTCTCCTCGATATCCAATTGATAACAAGAGCTCCACGTCGCATAAGATTGAGTAGGAATGAAATTGAGGCATAAGATCCAATGGAATCAAACCGCATGACAAGGAATCAAGAAGGGAAGTGCTCCTAACAGCCCTGTAGCCTCTCGAAGATAAGTACAGACGTCTCCGTATCGATCTGTAAAACTCTACTAGACTTGCTCATGACTCGTGAGACCTAAGCGAACCTAACGCTCTGATACCAAGCTGTCACGACCCAAAATCTACAAAAGATCGTGATGGCGCCAAACACTGCCGTCAGGCAAGCCAACAGTGATTGATCAACTTAATTATTCATTTTAGTATTTTGAAATCATAAATTTTCATTAGTAAAATAGTATGAAATGGAATTTATAGGGTAAATGATAATATTTACACCACTACAATTATGAACAACCAGTAGGAACCCCTAATAATCCGGTGTCACAAGTACACGAGCATTTACATTAATAACACAACATCTATCCAGAAGGTAAATAAGATAGGACAAAATAAATAGTACGATGGAGACTCGATGGACTGCGATGCACAGCTTGAGTTATAGCTCACATAAAGTCTCTTTAACAGATGCGCCTACGCGCTAAGATGATCACCAAAATGAACCTGTCAGATCCTACAAATTTAGTGCAGAAGTGCAGCGTGAGTATGTAAATCAACGCGTAGCTAGTAAGTATCTAGTCTAACCCCAGAGAAGTAGTGACGAGGGGTCGACATCGACACTTTCTAGAGGTCCAATAAAATAATATGATAACTCATAAAAGATATGAAGTGCACAACAATAGCGAATTAAATCTGTAAATTTGCATAATTTTCCAATTTATTTCTTTTAAAGTTTAAATTTCTCGATCTTGTATTCTACCTTAATAGCTCAGAAAGTGCCAAGTGTCAATATCAAACAATAAGAATACCATAAAAATGACAGGCATCAGTGGAAGGTTTATCTCGTGAATATTCGGACTACTAGCGATATAACGCACGATTCTGCCGAGGTCGTTTGGCCCGATCCAGAATAATGTGTATACTGCCGAGGGTCAAGCGGCACGAACCATAGATGCATCTATATACTGCCGAGGCGTTTGGCCCGTACCACAAGAAAAGGAAGGAAGTTACCAAATTACGAGACATGTGTTTACAATACAGTAAATGAGTACATAACGAATATAATTCTTTACGCTTCTCAAATAACTCGCCTACAACTCAAAGTGTTAAGGCTCGACCTATTATACATATATTTATTTCTAAATCAAATTCAGTTATAACTTTAGTTAATTAAGCCAGTAGAACGAATTTAAAAAATTCAATTATTACAGGATAAACTCCTAAGTCTACCCGGACGTAAACATGTTTTAGTTACGTACGGACTCTCATCACCTCGTATGTATCTAGCACCCACAACTAGTTTCACCTAACAATTAATATCACCTAGGGGTAGTCTCCCCCTCACAAGGTTAGACAGGAGACTTACCTCACTCCGAAGTTCCAAAACCGGCTCAAACGCCTCTCAAACACGTCAAATCAATGGCCTGTCTCTGCAAAACTAGTCAGCCAAATGTGCAAATCCATAAATATATATTCTATTACCCATAATTAATCAATTAACAACAATCCCCAACTCCGCTCAAAAAGTCGATAAAGTCAACCCTCGGATCCACGTGCCCGGATTCTAAAAATTTTGAAGATAAACCTTACCCATAACACCAGGAAACTCAAATATATAATTTACTCCTAATTCCATGTTCAACTTCGTGGTCAAAATTAACAAATATCAAATTCTAGGTTTTCTACCAAAAATCCCAAATTTCTACTAATTTCCATGTTAAAACTCCATATATGATCACGAAATGTAATCAAAAGTGGGTTTGAAACACTTATCCCCAAGAGGTGGATGAAATAGCTCTCCAAAATCTCCCCAAAGTCAGCTCCAAGAGAGAAAAATAAGATGAAATGAGCAAATCTCGTATTGGCTAGCATATATATTCTGCCTAGTTGATTTTCCGCACCCGCGGAACTCCTTGCGCACCTGCGCCCCGCTTCTGCGGGAACAAATCTTGCTCCTACAGAAGCCCACTGTCAGCAGCCCATCGCACTTGCAAAAATTCTTCCGCTCCTACGCAACCGCAGGTGCGACACAGCCTCGCACATTTGCACACTTGCTCGCACATGCGGCCCTAGCCTCGTTTCTGCGCATATGCAGGTGCGATGCTCTCCTCCGCTTCTGCAACTTCACGCCTAGGCTGCCCAAGCTGCTTCTGCGAGCCTCACCTCGCTTCTGTGACCAAACTTCCACAGAAGCGGTTGCACCAACATCAGAAATTTCCAGCAACTCCGTCAAGGTTCAAATCGATCTGAATCCCGTCCGAAACTCACCCGAGGCTCCGGGTACCCTGTCTAATCATACCAACCATTCCCAAACTATGATTCCAACTTGCTCGAGGCCTTAAATCACACCAAACAACATCCAAACTACGAATCGACGATAAAAATCCTTCTTTAAATTTTCAAACTTCCAAACTTCGATGAACGCGTCCGAATCATATCAACACGGATACCGATAACATTAGAATCCACTTGAAGTCAAACTTAAGAATTTCTTAAGCTTTCAAAATGCCAGCTTTCCATAATAAGCGCCAAAATACTCTCGGGTGATCCGATACTCAACCCGAACATACGCCCAAGTCCGAAATCATCATACGAACCAATTGGATCCTTCAAATCCCGAATATGAAGTTGTATACTCAAAAGTCAAACCTTAATTAATTCTTCCAATTTAATGCTTCTGAAACTAAAATTTTCTTTTCAAATCAACTTCGAACTTTCCGAAATTCAATTTCGACCACACATACCAGTCATAATACCGAAGTGAAGCTACTCAAGGCCTCAAACCGCCGAACGACACTCTAAAGCTCAAAATAACCGGTCAGATCGTTACATCAAACCTTTGTCAATTCTTCCAACTTAAAGCTTCCGAAATTAGAATTTTCTTTCCAAATCAACTCCGAACTTCCCGAAATTCAATTCTGACCACACGTACAAGTCATAATACATGAAGTGAAGCTACTCAAGGCCTCAAACCGCCGAACGATGCGCTAGAGCTTAAAACGACCGGTCGGGTCGTTACAATATTTCAGTATGATGAATGGAATTTTGGGCTAGTACTGCCATTATAAACATTACTATCAGTTTCTAGTTGTTTTTTTACTAGAAGGGGAAGGGAATATTTCTCTTTTTGCCCAAGTTATCTTAACCTACCCCACCTTTGAGAAGAGAGCTCGTATCCCTAGTTAGAATGTGTTAATGGCTCAAGAAACAACAGTGCAACATGGAGCATAACTTAAGAAGAGAGGAAAGCAGGTCCAACAATCATCAGAAGTCACTCCAATTGTGGAAAAAGCAAACGAGCAGGGATCTATAATGGGTAATGAAATGGGATATACTCAGGTCAATGAAATAGTACCTTCGAAGGTTAATGAGACAGTAACAGTTCAAAGTCAGGAAGAAGGGTCTCCAAGCTCAAAGAGGACACACAAATTATCCTGGGCAGATGAGGTTGAAGCAGAGCAAGATCTAGGAAGAAGGCCTCAATTTGGGATAATTTCGACATCACTAAGATCTGCTATGTAGGTTTCAAATTGGACTATGTGGCACCAGAAGTGCATGTAAGCAGCGGTGGATTTACATAGAGTGAAGCAGTGTCACGTGACACTGCTTCGTCAGGAAAATTTAACCTTGTGTGAAAAAGTGACTAAATTCTTAAACAAGTAAAAAAAAAGAGTAGTTGTTTCATTTTGAATCAGATCCTAGATAATCCGAAACTCACATTTGATAATCCATACATAATCCCTGCGAGATTATACCCAAGATAGCCTTTTGAATCACCCAATTTGGCCTTAAAATGAGGGAAATATGGTATTTTGAGTTATAAACGAAGTCTGAAAATTTCAGGGACATAAATGGTATTTTTTTTAATTATTTACACTAGGGAAAAAACCAGAAATAAGAAAATCTTTTTTTGGCACCCAAAACTCATTTGGAACCTCCCGAAAACAAACCATTGTAACGACCCGGCCAAAACTCATTCGGAACCTTCCGAACACAAACCATTATAACGACCCGGCCGTTCAGTTTGAGTGTATTAGCCTCGACCCCCCTATTTATTGCCTTCTTTGTGTTATATGTGGTTATGTGACTTTCTGGGAGGTTTGATTTTTGGATTTGGAGTGAAATGGGACACATAGTCCCTAAAATAGAAGTTTAAGTCGTAGGGGTTTATCGTAGTTTGACTTGTGTGAAGATAACTCCGGAATAGAGTTTTGACAGTTCCAATATCTCCGTATGGTGATTTGAATCTTAGGAGCGTGTCCAGATATTGATTTGGAGGTCTGTAGGTCATTTCGGTGTTAATTGGAGAAAGTTGGATAGTTGGAAGATTTTTGAAAAGTTAGACCGGGAGTTGACTTTTTGATATCGGGGTCAGATCCCGATTTTGGAAGTTGGAATAGGTCCGTAATGACAATTATGACTTGTGTGCAAAATTTGGGGTTAATCGGAGTTGTTTTGGTATGAATCAATGTTGGTTTCGGAATTCGGAAGTTCATAAGTTCATTAGGCTTGAATTGGGTGCGATTTAAGTTTTTGATGTTGCTTGATGTGATTTTTGGCTTCGATCCGGTCTGTTATATGTTTTGGAACTTGTTGGTATATTCGGACGGGGCCCCGGATGTGAATCGGATGGGAATCAGATCATTTTGGACTTAGGGAATTTGCTGATGCTGGGCTGGTTCTGGTGTCTTCACACCTACGGAGGGATTGGCCGCAGGTGCGGACTAGGAAATACGAGCCATTGGTCGCAGGAGAGGATTTGGTCTAGCCTAGCTAGGCTCGCAGTTGCGGACAAGCTTCCGCAGAAGCGGCATCGCTTCTACGGCGGGGAGATGCGCAGAAGCGTCAGTTGCTGCAAGTGCGACATTTCATTCGCTGAAGCGCAAGCGCAGGTGTGCGTAGGGTGTCCGAAAAGGTGAGATTTCTAGGCCTAAGTGAGGGTCGCACCTGCAATGATTTTTCCGTAGCTGCGAAGCCGCAAATGCGGCAGTAAGGTCGCAGGTGCGACATAGCTGGGCAGAAAAGGGGAAAATTCAAGGGTTTGATTTCATTTTCATTTTGGGACTTTGAGAGCTCAAGTTGAGGCGAGAGTTTGAGGGATTTTTAGAGGAAGCATTTGGGTAAGGATTCTTGACTCATTTTCTATTATTTCCCATGAATCTACTGTTAATTGCATCTTTTAAATGGTGATGTGTGGTGTAAAAGATATATATTTCTAAGTAAATAACTTCATATTTGGCTTTTGTTTTATGAAAGTGGGATGTTAATTGCAACGATTCATGTTAAATTAAAGTGTTTTTATGTGTAAGAATGAGTCGGGAGAAATTGGGGGCGAAACGAGCAAGGAATAAGCCAAAACGAGACAAAAGCGGGTGAAGGAGCATTGGGCGCCACAGGCAGCGCTTGGCGCCACCTGTGGCGCTAGAGGCAGTAAGGTTAGAAGAGGCCACTGGAAGCAGCGCCCTGGTGGGCGCCTGGCGCCAGCCAGGGCGCCAACGTCGGAAGCTCTCCTATTTCGTCTAGAAGTCTACTATTTTCGGCCCTACCCCTTCCCAACACCTATATAAACACATCCAAACCCAAGAGGAACATATAGAACGTGATTTGGAAGGCAAAAACACAACGGAACATCGCACGGAAGCATCAATCATCAGTTCTTCATCCTTTTCTAGTATTTTTATAGTTTATTCAATACTCTATATTTTGATTGCTTTAATCATGAGTGGCTAATCACCCCTTGTTCTAGGGTTGTGATTAGCCATGAATATTTGTGTTCGAAGTTAACGATTTCTTGATTATAATTCATGATTATATGGTTGTTTCTTCAATTCCATGTTTAATTGCTTAATTGTTTGGCCAGCAATTAGGTTCTATCAACTATCTATGCTATGTTTGGGAAAACTATGTTTAGATTAGAGAAGAATTGAAGAAAGCATGTTCTTAACCTTTTAAAGGGGGCGGATTCGTGGTTAGGATAGGAATATACTTAATCACCATGCTTAATTGAATATCGTGTTTTTATTGCGTTATTAATAGATTAATTTCACAGGAATATAGGTGTTAATCCATTGAGAATAGGTGAGTAGTACTTCGGAAGAAGGCTATGAGAACGTTTATCGATTAATTAGCAACCATAAGTGAATTATATGAAAGGAAAGTTAATTAGAACACGATAGGATTGGTGAAATAATCACAACCCTGGAATATTTGTCTCTATTGATTAAACAACACTTAATTTGTTCTTTGATAATCTAGTTATAATTTAGAGCTGTAGTTTAGAATAATCAAGATATTGAACTCGAATTTTTGCTTGATTGAATAGCAATATTAGTGCATTAGTAAGTAGTAGTTGAATTAAGTCCTTGTGGGTACGATAACCTGGACTCAAAATCCTATATTACTTGTCGATCATGTATACTTGCGTGTGCGTTAGGGAGCAACAAATGGTTTTGGAGTTTAAAATTGGGGAAAAAGTGTAGAAGTTCTTAGTCCAAGTTTTTGGGTTTTGAAAGTTAAATGAGGTCAGAATTGGATAATTCTTGTATGGTTGAACTCGATATTCGAATGGGTGTTCGGATTTATGCTATTGGTCGTGTTTCGAGACATGGGCCCGAGTCGACTTTTCGAGCGATTTTTCAATTCTTATCTAAGATCATTATTTAAATTAGTTTCCTATAGTTATATTTATAGTATAAAATTATTTTGTCTAGATTCGAGCCGTTTGGAGTTTTGAAAATCGAGGGAAAGGCCTTCTAATTGATTGATTGAGCGTGGTTTGAGGTAAGTGACTTGTCTAACCTTGTGTGGGGGAAATTTCCCTTAGGATTTGATATTTTGTTGATAAATTGTGATATATGAAGGCGGTGTCGCAAGGTGACGAGTGCGTACACGAGCTAAATGTTGAAATTCAGTTTTTCTGCAATGTAGTTTCCTTTTCATGCCTTAATTGAGTTACTTTAGCACGTTATAGTGATCATTTTTGGCCTAATTTCACATGTCTACTTGTCTTATCTCCTATTTGCAACTTGTATCACAGGTTTAGTTGAATTACTTGCTTTTCTTGATTTCCGTATTCATTACTTAACTGTGGAAATTCTTTACTTGAAATTGCTATCCTTGGAATATCATTTATTCAATTGTTGTGTTTTGGCTTCCTGTTATTGCTGAGGTGATTCTTTGGTTGTTTGCACGAGATTTCTGCCGTGCGGTTGTTATTGTTTGCACGAGGTTTCTGCCCTGCGGTTGTTATTTTTTGCACGAGGTTTCTGCCGTGCGATTATTATTGTTGAACGAGGTCTCTATCGTGCCGTTGTGATTATTGATATGCATGCGGTGGTATAAGGTCTGGGTGTTGAAACGCATGCAGTAAGATAAAGTGGGCTTGATACGCGTGACTAGTTGGGGAACTACTAGAAGCCATGTGGTGTGATAAGGTGGGCTAAAACGCGGGATGCTATTTCGGAAAAATGATTTTCAAAAACCAAATGTAAAGTTTCCCGCGGTGATATATGGAAAGACTGTGAGATATCTATTGATTTCCTCTATTTGTTGTATTGTATGTTGTTTTTTCCTTAACTTGTAAGATTCCTGCTTCCTTTCGTGTTGTATTTGTCTTTTTCTTTATCTCGTGTTGTTACCTTCTGTAAATTCTTATTGTTTCACTTCTATGTCATTTTATTATATCATTATATCTTCTGCCTTGTTTCTTATTATTTCCAGTAGGGCCTACCCTGACCTCGTTACTACTCTACCGAGGTTAGGCTTGGCACTTACTAGGTACTGTTGTGGTGTACTCATACTACACTTCTGCACATGTTTTGTGCAGATCCAGGTACATCCTATCATCCTCGGTGCCCCTATTGATTTCCTCTATTTGCTGTATTATTTGTTGTTGTTTTTCTTAACTTGTAAGATTCTTGCTTCCTTTCGTGTTGTATTTGTCTTTTTCTTGATGTCGTGTTGTTACCTTCCGTAAATTCTTATTGTTTCACTTCTCTATCATTTTATTATATCATTATATCTTCTGCATTGTTTCTTAATATTTCCAGTAGGCCCCTGACCTAACTTCATCACTACTCTACCGAGGATAGGCTTGGCAGTTACTGGGTACCGTTGTGGTGTACTCATACTACACTTTTGCACATGTTTTGTGCAGATCCAGGTACATCCTATCATCCTCGGTGTTAGAGCGTGTGTGGCTTGCTTATTGGAGAATTCAAGGTACACCTGCCTGCGTCCGCAGGCCTTAGAATCCCCTTCTATCCCGTTCTTTTTCTTATTTTTTTTGCATTTGATAGACAGTGATGTATGTGATTGTTCGGTACTGTATCTAGAGCTTGTGACTTATATCTCACCGGGTTTTCGGGAAATTGTACGTTGTGAGCTTATAGCCTATTGATGAAATTGAAGTTTTGAAATTTTAAGTTTTTATTTGATGTTTCTGTATATTTTTAAGCTTACCTAGTCTTAGAGACTAGGTGCCGTGACGACATCCTACAGAGGGAATTTGGGGTTTTGACAAGTTGGTTTCAGAGGTATAGGTTCATAGGTGTTATGAGTCACAAGTAGGTTTAGTAGAGTCTCACAGATTGGTACAGAGACATTTGTACTTATCTTCGGGTTGCTACGGAACTATTAGGAAAAGCTTCACTTCTTTGATTCCTTGTAGTGCGAAATTGTTGACTTCAGGATTCTAAACTTCTGTCTTTCTATTCCCTCACAGATGGTGAGGACACGTATAGCCGGATCAGATGATCAGACACTCGCGCCCCTTGCTAGAGCCGCGAGAGGAGGGGGCTAGGGTAGAGGCCAAGGACATCCACGTGGTGCAGCCAGAGCACCCGCACAAGGTGTGACAGAGGAGCCACCAGTAGCTCCAATTGGAGGGCAGGCACCTGAGATGCCTGTTACTGCACCAGCTCTCTAGGAGACTCTCGCCTAATTTCTGAGCACAGATTCCCGCCGCCAGTACCCCAGAGCAGCGGGTCCAGGTTGACCAGGTCCCAGAGGTCATACTAGTGCAACCGGTAGCCCCAATTCAGCTCGAGGTTAGGGCAGCAACTTCTAAGGAGGAGCAGCTCAGGCTCGAGAGGTACAAGAAGTACCACCCGCCTACCTTCTGTGGCTTGGCGTTGGAGGATGCACAGGGTTTTCTTGAGGAGTGCCATTGTATCCTCGGTACTTTGGGTATTGCGGGGTCTAGTGGGGTTGCTTTCACTATGTTCTAGCTTAGGGGAGTGACTTATCAGTTGTGGCGAGTATATGAGTATGGTAGTCAGGCCGAGGCAGCTTCACTCACTTGGACTCAATTCTCAGATATGTTCTCGAGGGAGTATGTCCCCCGGAGTCTCATAGATGCAAGACACGCAGAGTGTGAGCAGTTGCGCCAGGGTTCTATGACCGTGTCGAAGTATGCGGTCTGGTTCAATGATTTGGCTAGGCACGCACCAGCCTTGGTTTGCTACTGTTAGAGAGCGGGTCCGCCGGTTTATCGAGGGGCTCAAACCCAGTATTAGATTTAGCATGGCCCGAGATTTGGAGATGGACATTGCATACCAGCAGGTAGTGGGATTGCTAGGAGATAGAAGGGTATGCTGAGTAGGGAGAAAGAGGAGAGGGAGGCCTAGAGGTCTCGAGATTTAGGCACACACAGTGGTACTCGTGCCCCAGTTGCAGCTCGTCATGGTAGGGGCGCCCTATTCATTCAGAACATCCAGCTGCCAGCAATATTCCGGCCACTCCTAGGCCTCAGGCTCCTTATTATGCACCACCATTATCTAGTGCACCTCCTACACAGGGTGCTTTCAACGGTTAGTCCAGTCGATCAGGCATGAGCTAGCCACAACAACCATGTCCTCCGACAACTTGTTTTGAGTGAGGTGACACTCGTCATATGGTGAGGGATTGCCCCAGACTCAAGAGGGGTGCACCTTCACAGACTACTCAGGCTCTACGTATTCCACCGGGTCCTTAGGCTTCTCAGTCCATGGTCACCGCACAAGCAGCCACCCCACTTGCACATCCAGCTAGGGGTGGAGGTCAGGCAGGCAGAGGTCTCCCTAGAGGGGGAGGCCATGCCAGATATTATGCTCTTCCTGCTAGGACAGAGGCAATTATATCCGACTTTGTCATCACAGATATTGTTCCGTCATAGAGATGTATCAATCTTATTTGATACAGTCTCCACTTATTCATATGTGTCATCTTATTTTGCACCTTATTTGGGTGTATCTCGTGGTTCTTTGAGTTCTCCTGTCTATATGTCTACACCTGTTGGAGATTCTATTATTGTTGACCGTGTGTATCCATTGTGTTTAGTTGTTCCCTGTGGTTTTGAGACCAGAGCCTATTTATTGCTACTCAGTATGGTAGACTATGATATTATTTGGGGCATGGACTGGTTGTCATCCTATCATGCTATTCTCGACTGTCACGCTAAGACCGTGACACTGCTATGCTAGGATTACCACAGATAGAGGAGAGGTGCTTTAGATTATGTTCCCAGCAGAGTTATCTCATTTCTAAAGGTTCAGCATAAGGTTGAGAAGGGGTGTAATTCTTTTTTAGCTTTTGTGAGGGATGTCAGTGCCGATACTCCCACCATGGAGTTAGTTCCGGTAGTGATGGATTATCCAGATGTATTTCCGGGGATCTTCCGGGCATACCGCCCAACAGAGATATCGACCTTGGTATTGATTTGTTACCAGGCACTCAGCCCATTTCTATTCCACCCTATTGTATGGCCCCAGCAGAGTAGAAAGAGTTAAAGGAACAGTTGCCGGAGTTGCTTGATAAGGGCTTCATTCGGTCCAATGTGTGGCCTTGGGGTGCCCCAGTCTTATTTGTAAAGAAGAAGGATGGTTCCATGCCAATGTGTATTGATAATCGCCAGTTGAACAAGGTTGTAGTGAAGAACAGGCCCCTGCCACGTATTAATGACCTATTTGATCAGCTACAGTGTGCCAGAGTGTTCTTTACGATCGACTTGCGTTTAGGCTATCATTAGTTGAAGTTTCAGGAGCCAGATATCCTGAAGAGTGCCTTCAGGACTTGGTATGGACATTACGAGTTCCTTGTGATATCTTTTGGGCTAACCAAAGCCCCTGCCACATTCATGCACTTGATGATAAGTGTATTCCAGCCCTATCTTGACTCATTCATCATTGTATTTATTGATGACATTTTGGTGTGTTCCCGGAGCCGGGAAGATCATGAGCAGCACTTGAGGTCTGTGCTTCAGACCTTGAGAGAAAAGAAGTTATATGAAAAATGTTTGAAGTGTGAATTCTGGCTAGATTCAGTGGCATTTCTAGGTTATGTGGTGTCGAGTGAGGGGATCAAGGTAGATCCAAAGAAGATTGAAGCAGTGTAGAGTTTGCCCAGACCGTCCTCAGCTACAGAGATCAGGAGTTTTTTTGGTTTGGAGGGGTATTACCATCAATTTATAGAGGGTTTCTTGTCTATTGCAGCACCTATGACCAGGCTGACCCAGAAGGGTGCTCCGTTCAGGTGGACCGAGGAGTGTGACAAGAGCTTTCAAAAGCTCAAGACTGTTTTGACTACATCCCTAGTGTTGGTATTGCCTACCAGTTCGGGGTCTTATACTGTGTTTTGTGATACATTGCGCATTGATCTCGGCGTGGTGTTGATGCAAGACGGTAGGGTGATTGCCTACGCGTCTAGACAACTGAAGGTGCATGAGAAGAATTATCCTGTCCATGACCTCGAGTTAGAAGCTATTGTTCATGCCATGAATATCTGGCGGCACTATTTGTATGATGTCCATTGTGAGGTCTACACCGATCATCGGAGTCTACAGCATCTGTTCAAATAGAAGGATCTTAACTTGCGGCACTAGAGGTGGTTAGAGTTGCTTAAGGACTATGATTGTTGGAAAATGCATTCTTATTTATGTAACCTTAACTAATGACTTTGTGTCTTGTTATAGGTTTTGATAATCGACAAACCATCATGGACAAACTACTGAGATTGCTAAGGACTTTGTTAGAGTACAAGTCGAGCTTTCAAGATACTAGGAGTCGATGCATGGAACAAGTCGATGAAGCAAAAAGATTGAAGACAAATGAAGTTGTCATTTAGTCTTAATGTTATTTTGAGTTTTAATGTGTTTGATTTATTTATCGTCTTTAATAACTTGGCTTAAAGTTTTAAAACGATTTCAAACACAAATTAAAACATTTTTCAAAACAATTGGTTTTCACAAAATACCAAAATAATTGATTAAAATTTGCGCTGGAAATTTTCAGGAAAGAGCCATACATTGATGTTTACTGTAGCAATGTCACTGTAGCAATGTTACTGTAGCAAATTCCAGAGAGTTTAGGAATCGATTATCAGCCTTAAATAATCGATTATCTGAGCAAGATAATCGATTATCTGATATAAATAATCG
>MCJB01007580.1:16643-44257 GCA_002018475.1 Nicotiana obtusifolia | reverse complement strand
TTTTCATACTCTTTTGAGCTAATTTTTGAGCCATTTCTTGAAGTCATAAGTTGTGTTCTTGAGCTTATATTTTCTTCACTTCATCTACTCTTGTGAGAGTTGTAATTTGAGTGAAAATTGTGTTGTCAAACACTTAAGGGAAGTTGTCCCTTGTTGTTAGGAAGAGTGTCTTCCTTGTTGTTCACGGAACTTGTGTGAATCAAGTGTTCGTGATTGTAACGGTTGGTTAGGCACCCGCAAGTCTAACATTGCAAAGCTTGTGTGATCAAGTCTTTGTGGTTGTAACGGTTTGTTAAGCACCCGTAAGCTTGACAGAGATAGTGAAATACTCAAGTGTGATCTTGAGGAGTGGACTAGCTACAAGTTGTAGTGAACCACTATACATTGTTGTGTAAGCTTTCTATTTACATTCCGCATTTTATTCCTCGCTATTTCATTTTCGCACTTAAGCTTTTGAATTGTCTATCCATATTGCGAAAAGTTTTAATTGTTCCTTATAACGCTATTCACCCCCCCTCTAGCGTTGTGCATATATTCTAACAATGATATCTTCATTCTATATCATCCCGGGAAGGCCCATGTGGTGGTCAATTCCTTGAGTCGCAAGGAGGAGAGTTTGGGCAACTTAACATATCTATCTTAGCAAAGAGGCCATTAGCCTTGGATGTTCAGGCCTTGGCCAACCAGTTTGTTAGAGTGGATGTTTCTGAGCTGAGCTGAGTTTTGTCTTGTGTGGTTTCTCGGTCTTCTCTTTATGATCGTATAAGAGAGCGTCGGTGTGATGACCCCCATCTGTTTGTCCTCAAGGACACGGTTCATGCGATGCCAAGGAGGTCACTATTGGAGATGAAGGTGTATTACAGATGCAGGGCAGGATATGTGTGCCTAATGTAGATGGCTTGCATGAGTTGATTCTCCAGGAGGCTCACAGTTTGCGGTACTCCATAAATCCAGGTGGCACGAAGATGTATCAGGACCTGAGGCAGCATTATTGGTGGAGGAGAATGAAGAAGGACATAGTGGAGTATGTATCTCGGTGCCTAATTGTCAGCAGGTGAAGTACGAGCATCAGTGGCCAGGTGGATTGCTTTAGAAGTTAGAGATCCCAGAGTGGAAATGGGAGCGGATCACTATGGATTTGTTTTTAGACTCCCACGGACTCTGAGAAAGTTCGATGCAGTTTGGGTGATTGTGGATAGGTTGACGAAGTTGGCTCATTTCATTCCAGTGGTGACTACTTACTCTTCAGAGCAACTGGCTCAGATTTACATTTGCGAGATTGTTAGGCTTCATGGTGTGCCGGTGTCTATCATCTTTGACCGGGGTACGCAATGTACATCGCGGTTCTAGAGAGCCATACAGCATGATTTGGGTATCCGGGTGGAGTTGAATACAACATTTCACCCTCAGACGGACGGACAGTCCAAACGCACTATTAAGATATTGGAGGATATGCTTCGTGCATGTGTGATGGAGTTTGGGGTTCTTGGGATCATTTCTTGCCGCTTGTGGAGTTTGCCTACACCAAATAGCTATCAGTCAAGCATTCAGATATCCCCGTATAAGTCTTTGTATGGTAGGCGGTGCCGGTCTCCAGTGTGTTGGTTTGAGCGCGAGGCTAGACTATTGGGTACAGACTTGGTTCAGGATGCTTTGGAAAGTGTTAAATTGATTCAGGATTGACTTCGTACAGCCCAATCCAGACAGAAGAGTTACGCGGATTGGAAGGTTCGCGACATTGCATTCATGGTTAGGGTGCGGGTCTTGCTCTAGGTTTCGCTCATAAAGGGTGTTATGAGCTTCGGGAAGAAGGGCAAGCTAAGCCCTAGGTATATCGGACCTTTTGAGATTCATCCAATGTTTCATATCTCTATGCTTCAGAAGTATCACGGAATCCGTCTCATGTATTAGACTTCAGCTCAGTCCACTTGGACAAGGATCTATCTTATGTTGAGGAGTCGTAGGCAGGTCCGAAAGTTGAGGTCGAAGAACATTGTTTCAGTTAAGGTCTAGAGGAGGGCTCAGCCAGTCGAGGAGGTGACTTGGGTGACCGAGCATGATATGCGTAGCTGTTATCCTCATCTTTTCACCACTTAAGGTATGTCTCTATACTCGTTCGAGGACGAACGTTTGTTTTAAGAGGGAGAAGATGTAACGACCCGACCGATCTTTTTGAGTGTATTAGCCCGAACCCCCTATTTATTTCCTTCTCTATGTTATACTGTGGTTACGTGACTTGGTCGGAGATTTGGTTTTCGGTTTCGGAGTGAAATGGGACGCATAGTGCCTAAATTGAAAGTTTAAGTCGTAGGAGTTGATCGTAGTTTGACTTTTGTGCTGACAACCTCGGAATGGAGTTTTGAAAGTCCGTAGGTCATTTCGGCGTTAATTGGCGAAAGTTGGAAAGTTGGAAGATTTTTAGAAAGTTTGATCGGGAGTGGACTTTTTGATATTGGGGTCGATCTCGATTCCGGAAGTTGGAATAGGTCCACAATGTCAATTATGACTTGTGTGTAAATTTTGGGATTAATTGGAGTTGTTTTGGTATGAATCAGCTTTGGTTTCGGAATTCGAAAGTTTATAAATTTATTAGGCTTGAATTGGGGTACGATTTGTGTTTTTAATGTTGTTTGATGTGATTTGTGGCCTCGAGTCGGTCCCTTATTTTTTTTGGATCTTGTTGGTATATTCGGAAGGGGTCCCGGGGACCTCGGATGAGAATTGGATCATTTTGAACTTAGGGAATTTGCTGATGCTAGGCTGGTTTTGGTGTCTTTGCACCTGCGGCGTGATTGGCCGCAGGTGCGGGCTCGCAAATGCGAGCCATTGGTTGCAGGAGCAGATTTGGTCTAGCCTAACCGGGCTCGTAGGTGCGGACAAGTTTCCGCAGAAGTGGCATCGCTTATGCGGTGGGGAAAAGTGCAAAAGCACCAGTGGTCGTAGGTGCGACATTTCATTTGCTGAAGTGCAAGCGCAGGTGCGCTTAGGGTGTCCGTAGAAGCGAGATTTCTAGGCCTAAGTGAAGGCCGCACCTGCAATGATTTTTTCGTAGTTGCGGAGCCGCAAATGCGGCAGTAAGGTCGCAGGTGCGACATAACTAGGAAGAAAAGGGGAAAAATCAAGGGTTTGATTTCATTTTCATTTTGGGACTTTGAGAGCTTGGATTGAGGCAAGATTTTGAGGGATTTTCAGAGGAAACATTTGGGTATTCTTGACTCGTTTTTGATTAATTCCCATGAATCTACTGTTAATTACACTTTTTAATTATGGTTTTGGAGTTTAAAATTGGAGAAAAAGTGTAAAAGTTCTTAGCCCAAGTTTTTGGATTTTGAAAGGCTAAATGAGGTCGTAATTGGATAACTATTGTGTGGTTGGACTCGATATTCGAATGGGTATTCGGATTTTATGATTTCGGTCATGTTCCGAGACATGGGCCCAGGTCGACTTTTCGAGAGATTTTTTAATTCTTAGCTAAGATTATTATTTCATTATTTAAATTAGTTTCCTATAGTTATATTTATAGTATGAAATAGTTTAGGCTAGATTCGAGCCGTCGGAGTTAGAAAATCGAGGGAAAAGACTTCTAATTGATTGATTGAGCGTGGTTTGAGGTAAGTGACTTGTCTAACCTTGTGTGGGGGAAATTACCCTTAGGATTTGGTATTTTGGTGATAAATTGTGATATGTGAAGGCCGTGTACATAAGATGACGAGTGCATACACGGGCTAAATGTTGAAAATTCCAATTTTTTGCAACGTAATTTTCTTTTCATGCCTTAATTGAGTTACTTTAGCACGTTATAGTCATCATGTTTGGCCTAATTTCACATGTCTGCTTGTCTTATCTCCTATTTGCAACTTGTATCACATGTTCAGTTGAATTACTTGCTTTTCTTGATTTCCGTATTCATTACTTAACTGTGAAAATTCTTTACTTGAAATTGCTATTCTTGGAATATCATTTATTTAGTTGTTTTGTTTTGGCTTCGTGTTATTGTTGAGGCGATTGTTTGGTTGTTTGCACAAGGTTTCTGCCGTGTGGTTGTTATTGTTTGCACAAGGTTTCTGTCGTGCGGTTATTATTGTTTGCACGAGGTTTCTGCCGTGCGGTTCTTATTGTTGCACGAGGTTTCTGCCGTGTGGTTGTGATTATTGATACGCATGCAGTGGTATAAGGTCCAGGTGTTGAAACGCATTCGGTGAGATAAGGTGGGCTTGATACGCGTGGTAGTTGGGAAACTACTAGAAGCCATGCGGTGTGATAAGATGGGCTAAAACACGGGATGCTGTTTCGGGAAAATAATTTTCAATAACCAAATATAAAGGCTCACGCGGCGATATAAGGAAAGACTGTGAAATATTTTACTTTTGGGACTACGAGGCGGTACCTCTAGAGTGCCCCTATTGATTTCTTCTATTTGCTGTATTATTTGTTGTTGTTTTTCTTAACTTGTAAGATTCTTGCTTCCTTTCATGTTGTATTTGTCTTTTTCTTGATTTCGTGTTGTTACCTTCCGTAAATTCTTATTGTTTCACTTCTCTATCATTTTATTATATCATTATATCTTCTGCATTGTTTCTTATTATTTCCAGTAGGCCCCTGACCTAACTTCATCACTACTCTACCGAGGATAGGCTTGGCAGTTACTGGGTACCGTTGTGGTGTACTCATACTACACTTTTGCACATGTTTTGTGCAGATCCAGGTACATCCTATCATCCTTGGTGTTAGAGCGTTGTGTGGCTTGCTTATTGGAGAATTCAAGGTACACCTGCCTGTGTCCGCAGGCCTCAGAATCCCCTTCTATCCCGTTCTTTTTCTTATTTTTTTGCATTTGATAGACAGTGATGTATGTGATTGTTCGGTACTGTATCTAGAGCTTGTGACTTAGATCTCACCGGTTTTTGAAAAAATTGTAAGTTTTGAGCTTATAGTCTATTGATGAAATTGTTGAAGTTTTGAAATTTTAAGTTTTTATTTGATATTTTCGCATATGGTTAGGCTTACCTAGTCTTAGAAACTAGGTGCCGTCACGACATCTACGGAGGGGATTTAGGGTCATGACAACCATATATGCATTTCAATCATAAAATACGCTACGACCAAAACACCAAAAAAAGGTTATCTTGACCCAATATTGACCATGGTCAAACACCAAATCCTTAACTTAACTAGTTTCTTAATTAATGATCCAAAACACACACGAGCCCCTCGAGACCCCATCCAAATATACCAACAAGTACAGATACATTATTCAAACTTATCGAAATCCTCAAAACACCCACGGGAATACCACAAAAAAAAATTCGAGGGTCAAACCGAATAGAATTTCTCTAAAGTTGTTAAATCTTCATTCTTTCAAAAGAGAGTCTGAATCACACTTAAACACTTCGGATTACTTTTAAAGTTTGCACACGAATTCAATTCAACTACATAGACCTATTCAATGTCTCAGAACACCAATTGGAGTCCAATAACATCAAAATCAACTCCCGGTCAAACTTATGAATTCTTAAGGTCTTCAAATTGCCAACTTTTGACAAATTGTGTCGAATCCTTCTAGGAACCTCCAAAACTGAATCCGAACATACATACAAGTCCAAAATCATCATACGTACCTATCCGGACCATAAAAACTTGATTGTGAGTCCGTTTACCTAAGTCAAACCTTCGTTAATTCTTCCAACTTAAAGATTCCAAATCGAGGGTCATTCTTCCAAATCAACCCCAAACCAATCGAAATCTAAAATCGACCATACACGCAAGTCATAATGCATATATAAAGCTACTCAAAGTCTCAAACCACTGAACGAAATATTAAAGCTCAAAACGACGGTTGTTATACGAGGTTCAAATTACGTTTTCCGATCAGTTTACTGTTGGATCGTGCTGAAATTTTAATTGAGTGCTCCTTACATCTTTGTTCGGATTTGAAGGTCTGTAACATTCGATTTTGAGTCCTGAAACGCAGCTCCATTTTTGGGTAATTTCTCTTATTTCTTCAATTAATTTTTTGTTGTTCTTGTTGCTATTGTTGCTTCGTATTTGACACTTGTTGTTTAGACAATTTGAAAAGCTTTGTTAACCCTCTTATAATTATAGTTGATTTTATTTCAATCTTTGTGATCCCATGATTTTTATATTTGATTAAAATATTTTCCATGTTAAAATTTAATATTTTTTTATCTTTTTCATTTTTGGATTTGTCTCTTTTTCGACTAACAAACACATCCTTGGGTAATTGCTGTGGATTATAGTTATAGTTTCTTAGATGTCATGCCTATTGACAATGCTTTTGGAATAGTAGTCATAGTATTAAGAAAATAGCAATGAACGAAGGCGGCGGTCCCAGACCTTAGAGGCTACTTTCCGTTGATCCCATACCTTTGGCAACTCAATAACAAGCAGACCTACCAATTGACTTTAGGGCTCATTTTTGGCGTACTTGTGTGAGCTAATTTGGTCTTTATCAACAGTATTAATTTATTCTTTTGGCGATTCAATAAAAAGCAGACCTACCAATTGGCTTTAGGGCTCATCTATGGCTGAGTTATTATGGGGCTAATTTGGTCTTTATAAACAGTATTAATTTATTTTAGGGTAGGGTATTAAGTATTTGATTCAAAAATACAGTAATTGTATTGAGCGATGTTCGTTTAGTGTATATTACTCAAAAGAGGAGGGAAGTTCTGTTGATGAACATGAGAGACAATGTCATCCTTGTTTAAATTTGTGCAATGTCGTCAAGTTAATTTAATTTATAATGACAGATAACTCATAGCAACTCTTGAAAAATAAAATAATAGCATGTTATAAATAATTAAATTAGTATTACTACCCGCGCGATGGACGAACATTATTGATGAATGTTAGTTATATCGAGATATTATCTAATATATTTGAGCACATTACATCATATGGTTTAACAAAATTATTATTGTCCTCTTATCTACCCATTAATAAACGTTTATGTAATTAAATCAAAAGATTCATATAATCATCGATTAACTTTTTATGATTATCATAATATTAAATTGTGCTATAATTAAATAATCTAAAAATATTACAAACTCAAAACGAATAACAATACATTATAATCGAATGACTTTAGAATTTTTTTATTTTTTATTTTTTTAACTTTATTTTTTATTTGTTAATATCATCATCATTATAATCTTCAATCCCTTCCTATTTATAACTCATGAAAGTGGTTCATTTGTAAAAACATATTTATTTAATTCAAAAATAGTCCCATATATTTGAAATATAATGTGTCTTGACTTTTAAAAATAATAAAAGAATAATACAATAGAAAATTATTTTTGCTTGAATTTAGAAGGTATTTTAACTCAATTGGAGTCAACATTATTGTCCAACATATTTTCTGATATTTATAAACTAAATGCCATCACGACATACTAATATGGGACATTGGGGTCGTAACACATTCCGAGCTCTCTCACCAACATATATTCATTATATTTGCTTAACGTCTCTAATGCTAAAATGTTAAATGTATGAGCATGGAGGCAAGCGAGCATGCATTATCCATGTTTTCTACTCTGTGTCGCATCTAATGCTACTATATACTTTGTATAAGTACTTTTATGAGTTCACAAGTTAAGTGATGGACAATATGAGTTTATGAAATTGCTATACATTCTATGAGTTCTCAAACGAGCTGTTAAATGAAAGTTTAAGCACATACATCATGTTTTACTGTGATGAATGATGTTGGGCTATTACTGCCATTATAAAGATTACTACCAATTTCCAGTTGTTTTTTTTTGCGGTCTATAACAGAGAAATTCAGAAAAGCATATGAATTGATGATTCATTTTGTTCACTGAATCCACTAATATTACCATCAACAGGAATTTCTGCAATCAAAGAACCATTTACTTTGGTAGATACCAAATTTAATTTTCAGATCGCAATTCTGGTTCAAAACATTATCAATACTTCTTTCAGTAATTGCTGTGGATTATAGTTATATCTTGTAACGTGTCATGCCTCTTGCCAATGCTTTTGGAATAATCGCCATATAATAAGAGGATAGCAATGAATGAAGACGGCGGTCCCAGACCTTAAAAGGCTACTTTGCCCTTGGACATTAGTGTAAGGTCATTTATCCTATTCCTTTGGCAATTAAACAACAAGCAGACCTACCCTGGCTTCAGGGCTCATCTATGGCTGAGTTATTGTGGGGGTAATTTGGTCTTTATGATACATTACTGTTAACAATGCTAATTAACTCTAATATAAGAGTATTAAGTGCTTGGTGTAAAAAAACAAGAGGTATATATATAATTGAGTGATGTTCTAGAGGGCAGTGACGGAGTCAGGATTTTTACCAGGAAGATTTAGAATATTAAAGTAAACACAGGAATGAGTCGGGAGAATTCAACATTTACTATTTATGCATAAAAAATAATTTTGACCTTATATATACACTGTAACTTTTCGATGAATGAACCCCCTTATTCCTCCCTAGCTCCACCCCTGCTAGGGGGTTTAGTGTATTTTACTACATCTCCCTTTCCTGTTAACTGTTATTGTTTTTAATTTTTTGGTGAGAGAGGGGAACATTCTGTTAATGAACATGAGAGGCAATGTCATCATAGTTATAAGTTTGTGAACTGACATGTTAAAAAAAACTTAATCTATCAGGCAAGTTGGTAATTAATACTACCTGGTTCACTGGTTGACCAAGCCATTTTTCTGTTCAAGTTCGGGGTTCGAACCACCCTAGGGATATTGTGTGATAGTTTTGAAGTTTGAGGGAGTAATTATTTTGACTTCCATTCTAGTTTTTTGCTCAAAAGAAACTAGAGTGTGGGTTCAAATACTTCAACCATAAACTTTAGATGAATGCCAAATAATTTTTTCTAACAAAAGAAAAGAAAACGAGCAGATAAGATTGATCTATAAAATTTAGAGCCGGAGCTAGCTCATGAGGTGTGGGTTCGGCCAAATTCAATCACTTTTACTTAAGCATTGTATTTATACGAGAAAATTCATTAATGTCACGGTCCAACCGGAGGGTCACGACATGGCACCGGACCCTGCTCGCAGAGTGCCGGCGTACCCTTCATACCTACTATCTTACTTTCTTTATTATCTGAAAGGCCGATGAATGCCCGTGTGGGCAACGACAATAATAATAATTAACTCAACCATTCGGTAACCATACATTTCATACATATAAAAAGAATTACTGTGCCATGACAGAAACATACATATATAACATACCATGACCGACACAGCCGTCATGCAAAGGATATACAGCAAAAGATACATATGCCGACGAGGCAATTCACTATACATGAGTCAACCCAACACTCATTTATACATACACTTACACTTGTCTATGAGCCTCTACTGGAACATACATCATGCATCCTACATCGGAACAGGGCCCCGACATGCCCATAATGCCTATACAAAATGCATACCAAGGCTACAGCAAGTCTGAAGGATGAATCTTGCCAATATCTGCTGAACTGGATGGCCTACTGCGGTAGGGGAGTTCCGTCTATCAATCTATCAGGACCTGCAGCACGACATGCAGCGTCCACAAATAAAGGACGTCAGTACGGATAATGTACTGAGTATGTAAGACAGGAAACATAATGTAAGAACAATAATAAGCATCAGGATAAGAAACCTACAACCTGTACCATCTGAATGCCTCTGAGGGCGACTAACCATATCATGCCTGACGTGCATATGCATATGCATATATATAAACATTCCTTTTAAAATCATCATATACATATATATACGCATCTGTGGGCCTCATCATCATCATCATACCCAACTGATCAGTGGTTGCACAATAAGTACCATCGCCGGCCGATCATAATGCGGCTCGGTGTTTATATATTTGCACAATAGGTGCCATCGCCCGGCCGACTATAGCGCGGCTCGGTGTAGTAAAATAGATAATACATGCTGGACTCACATAAATCATACCTTCATATTGACGTAGAGTCGAAGAAATAGCAATACCTCAATCCTCCCATAAGAGGGGAAGCAATATAAGCAATCCTAGCTTCTAAGCGTAGAGTATTCTTTGGGGCTCGTTCATTGCATTGTATTCAATAGGAGTCGTGCAAAAGAAAGAACGGTATAGTCTTACATACCTGGTATATACTGCACCAGTTCCTCAAGCTACGCAATTGTTACAATTCCTTAGTCTACAAATAAAGAACAATTCACCCGTTACCCTCTAAGCGTTATAGCTATCATTAATCACAATCCCCTAAATTTGTATGGTGCTTCTCCACACCTTTCTTCTTCTAAGACTTCACAACAACGGTAGTAAGACATGCAACCCGAACATTTACAACTTAGTCCATTTTCAGTGATTGACTTCAACCTAGGGCTCACATTATGCATAAAACGAGCTTCCAAGGATTCTTAGGAAAAGAATGCATGAAAAGAGGGTGGTGACTTACCTTGATTATCTAGCCTTCTTCCTTGATTCTTTAATTCCTAGGTCTCACTCCCAATTAGGGCCTAAAGAAGGAGGAAAATTAGCTAGGGCTTTTCTCCAATTCTTCAATTTCTAGATTCTTTCTCCAATTTAGAACTTAAAAGGAGAAGAAATTGGTTAGATTTTGTGTGGGACTTTGAGAGGGATCGTTGGTGGTCCTTCTACTGAGTTTAAGTTTTAGAAAATGAAGAAAGAACTGGTTTAGACCCCTTTTATAGGCCTGTCAATAAGTAACACACGTGTCTGACGTTTTTAGGTTTGCGATCGCATTCCTGCTGCAAATACGACATGCGGTTCGCATTTTGACCGCAAATCTCAGCCCAGAAATCTGTCACATTATGCGATGCAGGAGGGTCAGATTTGCGGTTCGCATTTTCAACAATGCGACCGCATTCTGGTCGCATTCCTGACGCTGATTTCAGCCCAGAACTCTGTTTCATTATGCGATGGAGGATGTCATTTTTGCGGTCCGCATTTGCATTATGCGGTAGCATACTGGCTGCATTTCTGACACAGATTTCTTCCCAGAAATCTGTCTCAGTTTGCGATTTCAGTGTTGGATATGCGGTCCACATGTGAGTTTTGCGGTAGCATATCCAACTTTGTGACACCTTTTTGCTCTTTTCTTGACTTTTGAACTATTTTCCGGGTTCTTAGGCTCTTATATGTAAACTATCTTACGGCGTATTCTAACGTACAGAATTACGGGCTGTAACAATTAAATATGTTTAAAAATTTAATTACATACTCAGTAACTAAGACGAGTTATGAGTCCATGGCAAAATTTTTAAATCCTGGCTCCGCCTATGCTAAAATTGCAAAGTTATATTCATTATATATGTTCGAAGTTATGGGAGAGCTGACATTCTGTAACGACCCGACCGGTCGTTTTGAGCTTTAGCATTTCATTCGGTGGTTTGAGACTTTTAGTAGCTCCATATTATGTATTATGACTTGTGTGTATGGTTATTTTCGATTTTCGAGTGGCTTGGGATTGATTTGAAAAAATGATTTTCGTTGTAGAAGCTTTAAGTTGGAAGAGTTGCCCAAGGTTTGACTTTAGGGTAAACAAACTCGGAATTGGGTTTTAATTATTCCAATAAGTTTGCATGATGATTTTGGACATATCCACAAAGTTTGGTTTAAATTCCAATTAGTTTTGGATAAGATTGGGTTGTATGGTGATTGTTTTCAGTTTCGACGTTTATTTGAGCATAAAATGTTACCATATTAAGCAAACGGCCTTTAATTCGTGTTTCGAATAAATCATTATATCCGTATCGTAATTTTGGAACCATAACAACTGAAATCATCAAGTTTCGACATTGTATGAGGAATTTATGGTCATGTTACTAGGAATTGGGTTGCTAGATGTTTCAAATTAATTACGAATTGCCACTGAATTCGTATTTAAAAATCTGCACTATTTTCAAATATTGAAACCAACATATCTCCTTCATTATAAGGTCAAATGGAGTGATTCAAAAGCCTAACTTAACTAGAATTTCATGAGAAATCCATTGGAGGTATCAAAAGCAAGTTTCAGGATCGTTTGGCTATTAATGTTGTTGAAGTTTTTCTCATCTTAAAAGTTTGAGCTTGGGAGAATTCAAGGATGTTCTTCAAGTTTCTTCCATGGGATAAGTGTTTTCTACTCGGTTTTGATTATATTCCGTGATTCCATCTTCGCTTTTAGCATTTGATTGATGATTTCGAAAGAGAAATTAGGGGGATTTTGTCTAAACTTTCCTAAAGTGAATTTTTGAGTTTTGAACACCGATTCGGAGTCGGAATTGAGTGAAATTAGTATGGTTGGACTCATAATTGAATGGATTGTCAGATTTTATGAGTTTTGTCAGGTTCCGAAGTGTGCGCCCGGGTTTGACTTTTTGGTTGAGTTTGAGTAAATGTGTAAAGATTCGACCTTTATCAATTGGGTTTGCTTCCTATGGCATTATTTGATGATTTTGTGTTGCTTTTAGCTAGTTTCGAGCCGTTCGGAGGATGATTTGAGCGGGATGGCGCTTCTGGTATATCGATTGGGCTTGTTTGAAGTAAGTATCTTGCCTAACTTTGTGTGGGAAAAACTACCCCTTAGGATTTGGGTTGATTGTGCTATTTGTGTTATGTGAAAGCCGTGTATATAAGGTGACGAGTGGGTACACGGTCTATAGGTGGTATTTGACCAATTAAAATTATTTAAACTCTTTCCATGCCTTTAATTGAATTGTCATAACATGTTATATCTCTCATTGTTAATCTACTCATACATGCTCTATTTGGCGTTGTTAGTAGTTGTTATACCTCTTACTTATTATTTTGCTCTTATATGCTTTAGTTGGAGTTACTGCCTTCCTTATTGTCTTGTTACCTCTTAATTGTTGGATCACTTTGAATTGAAATTGTTATTTCTTGGTTTATCATCTTGTTGAGTTATAGGTGTTGAAGTTGTAATAGCTGTTACCACATTGAGGCGAAGTTATTAATTATTGAGATACCTTTCCTAGTTGAGCATTCTCATTCATTTTGTTCTTATTAAAATTCTTGTACATATTGCGGTTGAGCCATGAGCTATTTGTTGTGAAAATATTGGTGTTGTAATCTTTGTGGCAAGTTGTGGCATATGAGCACTTGTGGTGCTAGTTGTAACTGTGTTGTGATATTAATACGCATGCGGTGGTATAAGGCTAGGGGTTGAAACGCATGCAGGGAGATAAGATGGGCTTGATACGTGTGTTGCTAGTAGGGGAACTACTTGAAGCCACGCGGTGAGATAAGGTGGGCTAAAACGCGTGTAGCTATTTCGGAAAAAATAATTTTTAAAACTAAATGTAAGGCTCACGCAATGTTATAAGGAAAGATTGTGATTGAAATTGTGAAATGTGAATACGAGACGGTACGTCAGTTGTGATTTTCATTGTACGTTCCATGTTGGAACAACTTGTTGATTTTGACAGTCATTGTTATTCCTTCAATCATTCATCTGCATTCTGATTGTGTTTGGTTATTCGTTCTTATCTTGGTATTGGAACGATTGTGGTTTCTTGTGTAAGTCATGCATTCTACGTGATTTGTCGTGTTGCTTTAACATGCCAATCTGTGCATCCATTATAACTTGGTGAATTGAGTGTCAATGTAAATTTAATTGTGTGGAGTCACTATATCCTATTCTGTTGAGTCGCTAGTAACATAATAGTTTAAATAAAAGAATTATTAACATGATTTATTCTATGTGCCTCTTAAGATAGAACTCGTTATCTCACTCGATGCCTTATTATTCCAAATGGTTATCGCACTTTTACTATAATTGGGTTCTGAAATTATACTCATCATCCTGTTAGATGTTTACCTTACTTAAAATTGTATCATGTTTTTCTTTAACAAATTCTATATTTAATTCGTTAATTTAACTTATGTTTTGCTTTGTTTAAAATAATACTTTTACTCAATTTTATTGATTTCTAAACTAAATCCATCTTATACTCTGTTTCGTACTAATTGTATATTATTTTACTTTACGTGATTTCTAAAATAAATTCATTATTTCATTTGACATCTTACTTTATTCAAGATTGTTATTATGTTTTATAGTGTCCAAATATATCTTTTGTTTATCTAAATTAATACTTATCATGGTTGCAAAGTACATGGTAGCACGTGGGCTTTGTCGTGCCAATGTGATTGTTATTGTGGGCACGAGGTGGCATATGTGTAAGATTTGAAAATTGTGGTTCATGACTTGTAGTTTATGAGGTGTGGTGCCTCGGGGTAATACTTATTGTAAGCCCATGCGTTGGGAGCGATTTGATTGTTTGAGTTGTCATTGTTTTTTCTTATTTGAGTTTATTTATATCTCATCGGTGTTCTGATTATGTTGTTTCTTTATTACTCGTTTACTACTTGCTGCCATTTGTGCGTCTATTACTTCATTGTTGGTTGTAGATCGATAATTTTTACGCCGTTGGTCTTATATTGATGTTCTTTCCATTGTTAGATTATGTATATCTTGAACAGGTTCCTTTTAAGTATCTTGGCCTGGCCTCGACACTATTCTACCGAGGTTAGGCTTGATACTTTCTAGGTACCGTTGTGGTGTACTCATGCTATGCTGCTGCACATTTTTGTGCAGATCTAGGTATTTTGATTGTGTTGTTGAGAATAGCGTCTGCGCGGCGGGAGAATTCAAGGTATACCTGCTTAACGTTCGCAGGCCTCGAAGTTACCATCTTACTTCATTATTCTACTGTCAAATTGTAATTCAAAACAGTATTGTGTTTAGAAATTCTAATGTGTTTTAGTAGTGCTTATGACTTCGTATTACTGGTTTTGGGAAATGTATAACTATTGGCCGCTTGTGGCTATGTATGCCATTTAATGGTTTATGATAAATGATTAAATAGTTCAATTCTGTTACTAAATCAGCATGTGTTAGGCTTACCTAATCTCTAAGATTAGGTGCCATCACGACATCCTAAGATGGGAAATTGGGGTCGTGACACATTCCAAGCTCTGTCACCAACATATATTCATTATATTTATATCATCTTTCATTAACACTCTTAGAAGGAAACAAAGTCATATTAGCCATGGCTTTTATATGGGCAACTCTAATTGTTGGTCTATTAGCATATGCCTTTTACGAGCTGCTAAACATTCAGAAGAGAAAAAGGTTTCCTCCAGGTCCAGAAGGGCTTCCCATTTTAGGACATCTTCATTTGTTAGGTAAACATCCACACAAAGATTTACAAAAACTAGCCAACAAACATGGTCCTCTTATGCATATGCAATTGGGACTAGTACCTGCAATCGTTGCCTCCTCTGCTGATGCAGCCGAGAAAGTCCTCAAGACATATGATCACATCTTTGCTAGTAGGCCTCATAACGAGGCATCTCAATATATGTCCTATGGCCAGAAGAATATGATTTTTGCAAAGTATGGACCATATTGGCGTAACATGCGCAAATTGTGCACTGTGCACCTTTTGAGTAATCACAAGATTAATTCATTCCAATCCATGAGAAAGCAAGAAGTCGAACTTCTGATTGATTCGCTTAAAGAACAAGCTCATGATCGTGCTGTTGTTGATCTTAGTGCAAAGGTTACAGCCTTGAATGCTAGCTTGACTTGCTTAATGGTGTTTGGAAAGAAGTATATGGATGAGGACTTTGACAAGAGGGGATTCAAAGCTGTAGTTCAAGAAGTTGTACATTTTGGTGGGAGACCAAATCTTGGAGATTTTTTCCCCTTTCTTGGTGTTATTGATCTTCAGGGACTCAATCGCAAGCTCAAAGATCTTTCAAAGGTGTTTGATGAGTTTCTTGAGAAGATTATTGATGAACATGTTCAGACTCACGACCAGAAACAAACCAAGGACTTTGTCGACACCATGATGGAGATTATGCAATCAGGAGAAGCAGAGTTTCAGTTTGACCGTCGACATATAAAAGCTATCCTCGACATTCTAATATAAGCTCAAGAAACCACACATTTTTCGATTAAATTTGCTAATTTCACTAAATAATTTCCCTGCTTCCTTTTCCATACTGGACATGCTTATTGCAGCAACGGACACTTCAGCAACATCAGTAGAATGGATACTCACTGAGCTTCTAAGGCACCCTCATGTGATGAAGAAACTCCAAAAAGAGCTAGACGAAGTGGTAGGAATTGAAAAGATTGTGTAGTTGATGGCTTCCACTTACAAAAGGGATCGCGAATCATGATAAATTGTTATGCAATTCAGAGGAATCCAAATGTTTGGCCCGAACCTGAGAAGTTTCTGCCTGGGAGATTTGTTAGAAGTAGTATAGATATTCGGGGACGCGACTTTCAACTATTACGATTTGGCTCTGGTAGAAGAAGTTGCCCTGGAATGCAGTTGGGGATAACCATTGTTCGCCTTGTGGTAGCAAAATTGGTGCATTGCTTTGATTGGGAGCTTCCAAATAGTATGCAGCCTCTTAATTTAGATATTGATGAGCATTTTGGGATAGTAACATGCAGAAAAAATCCGTTGATGGCTATTCCTACGTATAGCCTAAAGGAATGATTCAAACAAATTGCAGTCGTAAGAGAACTAGTCTTTCTAAACTTCACATTTTATTTTACTTGGTTACTGATAATAATACAGAAGCAATATTTAAAGTTTCTACTCCATGCATGGTTTTGTGATTTTTGTGCGCTTCCCTCGCTATTCTAAAAAACTGTATTGACAGACATCCATGCCTAAATAGATTGGGATTTGCGTTTCGCTATGTACGCAATTGACCCTTTCTTTTCTTGTTTCCCTTTTTAATGTGTATTAACATGTAAAAGACAAAAGTTGCAGATTAATGTGGCGTCACCTAACGACATCTTAACCTGGAGTTGAAAAGTAATTAGTTAAGACCTGGTGTGCTAGTATACCATGAAGTTTCTTTTGCAAGTATTAGCTTCTTTGTGCTTTTTGGTGGACAGTGGTTGCGTATGGTTTTCTGAACCATATACCATTTATTACCTGCTTATGAGATATATAACAAACTGTGCCTGATCTTATGAATTGTAGCTCGCGGTTTATGACATTTACCAATTTTGCCGCCTCTAAGGAACTAGCTAACACAATTTTTGGAGACATAACTTCAACCAGTCTTTGCAGATTGCAATAACATGCCAAAAGACTTTAGATATCGTTCTTTGTCACACAACAACCTCCAGAATATAGTTTTTATGAGAATTTTATTTAGAGGGGGAATTTATTCTCTCTATAAGTTTTTTTATTAGTAGATCGATGTAGATCACTTGATCAAATCACTTTTAAATAATAGTCTCTTTTGATATGTTTATTTATGCTAATTTATCGTCATCAAAGTTGTCTTTTTGGCTTCCGCATGCACCATGTTATTTCGATCCCAACAAGTACTAGTATCAGAGCCAATGGTTGAACGAGATTGAAGACAGGATCAAGGCGGGTTCAAATCAAGGCGCAACCAATTTGACGATAATGAAGATTTATCCAAAAACATTGAACGTGATGCTACATGTAGAGATAATTACAATCATAAATATTCAGAACCCCTATTGCTGCATCTTTATAGAAATAAAAACTCTTTTTAACCCATGTTTGAGCCACTTTTAACCAATGACAGCTTTAAGTCGTGCCTACTTGTAACGCTTGAGCTCATTTTTAACCAATGACAGTTTTAAGTCGTGCCTACTTGTAACGCTTGAGCTCCAATGCTAGTTTTAACGCATGCTTATTTAACGCATGAGCTCCTTTTAACCAATGTCAGTTTTAACTTCTACTTATTCTTAATGTATGGGTTCCTTTTAACCTATTATTGAGCTTCTTTCGACCAATACCAAGATTTTCAACGTGTACCTATTTTTAATCATGCCAAGCAGCAGTGATGAAGATTATGTGAAGAAGGCGAATCAAGCTTTGTCAAGAAAATTCAAGCCAAGGGGAGAATTATTAGTATTTTGCCCTGAATGTATTAGGACTCTCTTTCTTGAAGGAAGGAAAAAAGACTCCTAAAAGGAATAAATCTCCTTCAGATGTCTTATCCTTTTCTTAGAGAAGAAGTTTTGCACTTCTACAAATTAGGGCTTCCTTCTCACATAACAAGAACAATAACCTTCACAATGTTGTCTTTACGAGAATTTTGATGAGGAGAATTCGTTCTCTCTATTAATTTTTTTTAGTATATTGATGTAGATTACTTGATCAAATCACTTGTAAATGATAGTCTCTTTTGATATGTTTGTTTATGTCTGAGTTATTGTAGACAATAAATTGCGTCAAGAAAATAAAATTAGGCCGAAAAAATATTGCAACAATTGTAGTATTTGATTTCAAATGATATGATTGTACAATCTCTATGAATCTTCTGATTCTTCTTTCCAATAGAAAATAAATTCAATGGCCTTCGAGCTTGATCTTGAATCTATATTGTTGTCACGAACTTTGATTTGAACTCGTACTCCTTGAACCTGATTCTTTTTCGTTCTTGAGCGTGAACTTGATCTCTTCAAATTGAACTTGATTGCTTGAAGCTTGAAACTTGTAGAGAAATTTGCCCTTACTTCAAGACTTGTCAAAGTCTTTAAAATTTTGAAGACTAGACTTGAAGTATTAACTTAGTAATAACATGTAAATCCTATTTGCCAAAACAGATAATGGATCAATTTATAAGTGATTACGTGTCCGTTGATAGCCTCTTGTGATTTGGTCCACACTTAAATGTTAAAGTGACTTCAATCATTGTAATTACCAAGAGAGATGATAATAATAATTATCATTATTATAATGATGCTATTTCCCTCAATTTTGTGGACCATCCGTACAAGCTGACCGAATCTATATGGATTTGGCGATTTCTTTCTTTGATTGGAAAAGGAGAACAGAAGGTAACAAACTGGATACCATGCGCATGTCCAATTTCAATATGGATTTGGCAATTACACCGCCAACGTACTGAATCCCTTCAGGAGTCTAATTAGAAAACAGCTATCCCACATTGATAGTTACTTATTAATAGCGTATTCTGACATCTATAAATACCATATACTTGTTCTTCTATTAAAGCCAATTTCAGCGTTTGCAAGCCATTTGCGTCTAGTTCTGACGACTTAGAAGCATTAACACGAAAGTAATTTCTTTTCTTTCTTTTTTTACTTTTTTTCCTTCATTGATTTTTTTTTTTAGGGTCAATTGATCAAGGATATGTTTTTGTTTAACAAGATGATCCACGCATGAAGAAGACAGTCTTAGAGTATGAGGGGATGGGTACTCATCCCCGCCCAAATATCAAAGAGATTACTCTCAAGGTGACCCGAATATCTGAGAGATTACTCTCAAGGTGGCCCGACTATCGGAGAGATTCCTCTCAAGGTGACCCGACTATCGGAGAGATTACTCTCAATGTGACCCGACTATTGGAGAGACTACTCTCAAGATGACCGACTATCGGAGAGATTATTCTCAAGATGGCCCGACTATCGGAGGGATTACTCTCAATGTGGCCCGACTATTGGAGAGATTACTCTCAAGATGACCCTACTATCGGAGAGATTACTCTCAAGGTGGACCGACTATTGGAGAGATTACTCTCAAGATGACCCGACTATCGGAGAGATTACTCTCAAGGTGGCCTAACTATCGGAGAGATTACTCTTAGGGTGTGAAGGGATGGATACTCATCCCCGCCCAAAAATCGAAGGCCATTTCAGGATGCAAATGTTCATACGGCATATCAAAGTACAAGTCCATGGCAACAAATAGATGGAGAAACCTCAACATCATATAGAGGATAAATTCATGGCAGCATATAGAAGGGTAAATCCATAAAGAGGCCAACTTAAGGTGAAAAGGGACTTAAATGTCCACCTAAAGATTCCTTTTAAGGACAAACTCGCAAAGAGGCCAACTTAAGGTTCAAAGGGACTAGCATGTCCACCTTAAGATTGAAAAATTATAGTTTTTTTGTAAGGAAAAACCCACAAAAAGGCCGACTTAAGGTGCAAAGGGACTAACATGTCCACCTTAAGATTGGAAAATTATAGTTCCTTTTAAGGATAAACCCGTGAAGAAGCCAACTTAAGGTGCAAAGGGACTAATATGTCCACCTTAAGAATGGAAAATTAGAAAGTTTCAACTCGAAGACTTGGTGGACTTGATGACATCAACTTGGCGGACTTTGCAGACATCAACTTGAAGACCGCAAACTTGAAAATTTGATGGACTTGAAGATTCCGCGGACTTTGACGCTTTAAACTGAAGACTTTGAGGGCTTAAATATTTCAACTTGAAGACCGGCGAGTTTGAGAACCTCAACTTGAAGACTGACAGACTTGAAGACTTCAATTTGAAGACTTGGAGGCTTAAATATTTTGACTTGAAGGCTGAAGAACCTGAAGACCGGTAGAGTTAAAGATTTGGCGAACATGAAGACATAGTAAACCCCCTGACCTTCGGCGTAAATACTTGGTAGCCTCCGAAAAGACAATAATCGTCCCATTGAAGACACTGGTTTACCATCGAGGCTTTTCCTCTCTAAGTCATATGAGATCCAAAATTCAATAGAAGAATGATATTTCAGCCCGACTTTCGAGTGCTGGTTGAATGAATTACTTCCATCATACTTCAATTAGATAATGATCTGGCAATATGTATCTTTTGAACTTATGTGACTGTACTTAGAATGAAACTCTAAGCTGACATCTATAAATACCATATACTCGTTCTTCTATTAACGCCAATTTCAGCGTTTGCAAGCCATTTACGTCTAGTTTTGACGACTTTGAACCATTAACACGAAGGTAATTTCTTCTTCTTTTCTTTTACTTTTCTTCATTCATTGATTTTTTTTTGGGTCAATTGATCAAGGATATGTTCTTGTTTAACAAGATGATCCACGCATGAAGAAGGCAGTCTTAGAGTATGAGGGGATGGGTATTCGTCCCCGCCCAAATATCAAAGAGATTACTTTTAAGGTGGCCCGAATATCTGAGAGATTACTCTCAAGGTGGCCCGACTATCGGAGAGATTGCTCTCAAGGTGACCCGACTATCGGAGAGATTACTCTCAATGTGACCCGACTATCGGAGAGACTACTCTCAAGACGACCGACTATCGGAGAGATTACTCTCAAAATGGCCCGACTATAGGAGAGATTACTCTCAATGTGGCCCGACTATTGGAGATATTACTCTCAAGATAACCCTACTATCGGAGAGATTACTCTCAAGGTGGATCGACTATTGGAGAGATTACTCTCAATTTGACCCGACTATCGGAGACATTACTCTCAAGGTGGTCTAACTATCGGAGAGATTACTCTTAGGATGTGAAGGGATGGATAATCATCCCCGCCCAAAAATCGAAGGCCATTTCAGAATGCAAATTTTCATACGGCATATCAAAGTACAAGTCCATGTCAACAAATAGATGGAGAAACCTTAACATCATATAGAGGATAAATTCATGGCAGCATATAGAAGGGTAAATCCATAAAGAGGCCAACTTAAGGTGCAAAGGGACTTAAATGTCCACCTAAAGATTGGAAATTTATAATTCCTTTTAAGGACAAACTCGCAAAGAGGCCAACTTAAGATTCAAAGGGACTAGCATGTCCACCTTAAGATTGAAAAATTATAGTTTTTTTTAAGGAAAAACCCGCAAAAAGGCTAACTTAAGGTGCAAAGGGACTAACATCCACCTTAAGATTGAAAAATTATAGTTCCTTTTAAGGATAAACCCGTGAAGAAGCCAACTTAAGGTGCAAAGGGACTAACATGTCCACCTTAAGATTGGAAAATTAGAAAGTTTCAACTCGAAGACTTGGTGGCCTTGATGACATCAACTTGAACACTTGGTGGACTTTGCAGACATCAACTTGAAGACCACAAACTTGAAGATTTGATGGACTTGAAGATTCCGCGGACTTTGACGCTTTAAACTGAAGACTTTGAGGGCTTAAATATTTCAACTTGAAGACCGGCGAGTTTGAGGACCTCAACTTGAAGACTGACAGACTTGAAGACTTCAATTTGAAGACTTGGAGGCTTAAATATTTTGACTTGAAGGCTGAAGAACCTGAAGACCGGTAGAGTTAAAGATTTGGCAAACATAAAGACATAGTAAACCCCCTGACCTTCGGCGTAAATACTTGGTAGCCTCCGAAAAGACAATAATCGTCCCATTGAAGACACTGGTTTACCATCGAGGCTTTTCCCCTCTAAGTCATATGAGATCCAAAATTCAATAGAAGAATGATATTTCAGCCCGACTTTCAAGTGCTGGTTGAATGAATTACTTCCATCATACTTCAATTAGATAATGATTAGGCAATATGTATCTTTTGAACTTATGTGACTGTACTTAGAATGAAACTCTAAGCTACCTACGTACCTCGGTAAAGAGGATTAAATCATACCGTAGTTCAGAATAGGTGATTTTTTATTTTTTATTTTTTAGGTCCTAACTTTTGCCTAGGCTTCCTCTTTCGAGGTTTTCAACCTAGCGGACTTTTTATTTTTTGGGCCGTACATAGTTTAGACTCATGTGGGCCAAGAGTGTAGGAACATGCAGTTTAGGCTCATGCGTCAAGGAGCGTAGCGACTTGCAATTTAAGCTCGTGTATTGAGGAGCTTTGTAACTTGAAGATTTTACTCGAATTTGAAGAGCTTTCTGATCTGCAGCTTAGGCTCGTGCGTCCAGGAGTGTTGTAATTTGAAGATTTAGCTTACAATTCGAAATGCTTCGCAAGTTAAGACTTGCTCAATTTTGAAGAGCTTTGCAACTTGGAGCTCCACTCGAATTTGAAAAGTTTCGTGACTTGATGATTTAGCTCAAAGTAGAAGAGCTTTGCAGCTTGAACACTTTTCTCAAATTTGAAAAGCTTGAAGACTTTCCGAATTTGAAGAGCTTTACATCTTGAAGTTTGGCTCGAATTTGAAAAACTTTGCAATTTGAAGTCCTTGCTCGACTTTGAAGAGCTTTCAACTTGAGTCTTTGCTCGTATTTGAAGAGCTTTGTGACTAGAAAACTTTGCTCGAATTTGAAGAGCTTTGTGACTAGAAAACTTTGCTCGAATTTGAAGAGCTTTAAGCCTTAAAGATTTAGTTCAAAATTGGGGAGCTTCGTGACATACAATATATACTTATGTACTAGGAAGCATTATAACTTGCAGTTTAGGCTCGTGCGTTGAGGAGCATTGCAACATGCAGTTTAGGTTCGTGCATTGAGGAGCATTATAAATTGCAGTTTAGGCTCGTTCATTAAGGAGCATTGCAACATGCAGTTTAGGCAGATGCGTCAAGGAGCATTATAATTTACAGTTTAAGCTCGTGCATTGAGGAGTATTATAACTTGTAGTTTAGGATCGTGCATTGAGGAGCATGATGACTTGCAACTTAGGCTTGTGTGTCCAGGAGCATCATAACTTGCAGTTTAGGCTCATGCATTGAGGAGCATCATAAATTGCAATTTAGGCTCATGCATTGAGGAGCATCATAACTTGCAGTTTACGCTCGTGCATTAAGGAGCATTGCGACATGCATAAACTCTTCAGTTTCATTCTCTTATGACAACTTGCCCCCATCCTCTCCTTTTTGTTCTTCTTCTTCGTCGTAAGGCTCAAAGACAGGTAGCCCTTGGTACTAATAGCCATATTTAGTTCTATATCATGAGCACGAGTTGCTAATTCTTCAAACGTTTTGGGATTTATGCATTATAAGATATAGCGAAGACCCCAGTGCATGCCTTGAATGCACATTTCGATGCTAGAAGTTTTGCTAAGGCGATCTTTGCAGTTGAGGCTTAAGCTCCTCTAGCGGTTGATGAAGTCGATAACTAGCTCATCCTTTCGTTGATGAGCGTTTGTAAGTTCAATCATGCTTATGATGCGTCTTGTGCTACAGAAATGATTGAGAAACTTCTACTCTAACTACTCCTAACTATCGATGGATCTAATGTTTGAGATCTGGGTACCAATCGAATGCATTACCTTTCAGAGATCGAACAAACTGTTTGACAAGATAATCACCGTACGTTCTAGCATTGTTGCAAGTTTCAACAAAGTGCGCTACATGTTGTTTTGGATTTTCCTTGCCATCGAATTGTTGCAACTTAGGAGGTTGATAACCAGCATGCATCTTCAAGTTATCAATTCTTTGCGTATATGGCTTTGCATATGTGAGAGATAATTTGGATGACGACTCAGGCTTATCTTTTATAGCTTCCATGATGAATTCGTTCAATTTCTCAACGAGAATTAGACCTTCAGTGGAGACTTGGATCTCTTTGGTTGTCGTTGCTTGCTTTTCGAAGGAGTCCCGTTTCTCTTGTAACCTTTGAAGATGTATCTACTATGCTATCCAACTTATTTGTTAACTTGAAAAGATTACTTTCTTGATCTTGCACGCGCTTTGACAAGCCTTCAACTGCTTTCGTCAAATTTATGAGTTGTTCTTCTACGGTAGAAACTTCAATAAACATTACTTGCATGATGTCCGCAGAGGATGAAGAATGAAATAGATCATTATTTGGATAAAGCTTGGAGGTCGCATTAATGGAGACTAAAGTAGATCCAACGCTCAAGTCATCATCATAAGCTTGCATGAAACGTTTCTCATACTTATATAAACTAAGTTGGGCAAGAACCTTTTTGATCCTTTTGGCGACGTCGTTCCTTTTTTGGGTCGTGTTTGTAAAGGATCTTGCTCCTTTTGAAGATGAATATCCGAAAATAGGGGTTAACGCGGACGACACTTGGAGTGCTTGTTGTCCTAAAGAGCTTGCTTTGCTCCTTGTAACTAGCCCAAGGCTTTCAATGGTAACATCGATGATGCTTTCCACCTCAGCATAGAACTTGGAATTAGCAGCCTCACTGGAACTTGATCTGGAGTTAATTTTCTATGAAACCATTTCGATATTCTTGAATTTTGGTGATTGAAAAGTTGAGATGAGAGGTAGAGACTGTCCCACTGGGCATGCCAGAATTTGTAGACAATAAATTACGTCAAGAAAATAAAATCAGGCCGAAAAAATATTGCAACAATTGTAATATTTGATTTCAAATGATATGAGTGTACAATCTCTATGAATCATCTGATTCTTCTTTCCAATAGAAAATAAATTCAAAGGCCTTCGAGCTTGATCTTGAATCTATATTGTTGCCACGAATGATGATCTTGAATTCAACTAGCACGAACTTTGATTTGAACTCGTACTCCTTGAATCTGTTTTTTTTTTCATTCTTGAGCTTGAAATTGATTTCTTGAAATTGAACTTGATTGCTTGAAGCTTGAAACTTGTAGAGAAAGGCATTTGACCCACGAGCTCTCTCTTGCTTCTTGTTATAACTTCTGGTCCCTTTTCTTGTCACGACCCAAGCCGGAGGGCCGCGACTGGCACCCGGACCCCACTTGCCGAGTGCCGGCATACCTCTCATCTTACTTTCCTGGTTGTCTATAAGGACGATAATGTCCATATGAATAGCAACCATACTCATAATCAACTGAAACTTTTCGATAACGACTTATTCATGCATATGAGCAGAAATACCATACAATGACATGAAAATACATATATAATATACCATGGCCGACACGACCGTCATGCAAAACTATACAACAAAAAGATGCATTTGCCGACAAGGCAATCTCACTATACATAAGGCAACCCTTTTTCTATGAGCCTCTAAAAGAAGACAAGTAATCCAACCTAGGTCGGAACAGGGCTCTGACATGCCCATAATGCCTAAACAAAATGCATACCAAGACTAAGGCAAGTCCGGAGAATGGATCTCGCCAATATCCGTTGAATTGGGCAGCCTACTGTGGTGGAGGAGCCTTGTCTATGTGTCTGTCCGGACCTACAGCACGACATGCAGCGTCCACAGAAGAGAGGACGTCAGTACGAATAAATTACTGAGCATGTAAGACAGGAAAAAACATAAAATAAGAACAATAATATGCGTCGGGATAAGAAACATACAACCGGCACCATCTGAATGCCTCTGAGGGCGACTAACCATGAAATGCCTGATGTGCATATGCATATACATGTATCCTTTTTAAAATCATCATATATATATACGCCTCTGTGGGCCTCATCATCATCATACCCAACAGATCAGTGGTTGCACAATAGGTGCCATACCCGGCCGACTATAGCACGGCTTAGTGGAGTAAAATAGCTGTCGACTATAGCGCGACTAAATAGAGTAAAACATATACATACGTATAGTTGCACAATAGGTGCCATACCCGACCGACTATAGCGCGGCTCGGTGGAGTAAAATAGATAATGCATGCTGGACTAATAGGAATCACACTATCTGAACCTTTCAAGATGACGTACGGTCGAATAAATAACCCACATCAATCCTTCCGTAAGAGGGGAAATAAAATAAGCACTCCTAGCTTCTAAGAGTAGAGCATCTTTGGGGGCTCGTTCACTGTATCATTTATAATCGGAGTCGTGCAATAGAAAGAAAGGGATAGTCTGACATACCTGGTATATACTGCACCACTTTTTAAGCTATGCAGCTGTCATACTCCTTAGTCTACAATAAAAGAAACGATTCTATCGTCATCCTCTGAGCGTTATAGTTATTATTAACCAAAATTCTAAATTTATTTGATGTTTCTCCACACCCTTCTTCCTCCAAAACTCCACAAAAGTAGTAGTATAACATGCAGCTCAACAGCAACCCAAAACAACCACAACCCAGTCCATTATCAGTGATTAACTTAAACCCACGGCTTCCGATCACCATCCCGTGAGTTCTTACATTCATAGAACAAATTATCAAGAATTCCCAAGAGAAAGAATGAATGAAAGAGAGCAGTAACTTACCTTGCATGTTGGATAACTCAGTCCTCTTCCTTGGTTCCTCAATCTCTAGGTCTTACTCCCAATTAGGGCTTAAAAGAGAGAGAAAATCAGTTAGGGCCTTTCCTTGATCCTTCAAACTCTGGACTTCACTCTCAATTAGAGCTTGAAGAAGAGGGGAAATTGATTAGGGCTTGTGTGGGATTTTGAGAAGGGGTCGCAGGGGGTTCTACTTGGTTTTGGGTTTTAAAAATGGTGAAATAGCTGGTCCATACTCCTTTTAAAGGTCGACAAATTAAGTGACGCACGTGTCTGACGCCTACAGGTCTACAATCACATTTACGTCGCAGAACCAACATGTGGTTTGCATTTTGGACGCGAACCGTGGCTCAGAAATCTGTCTCATTATGCGATGAAGGATGTCTGATTTGCTGTCCGCATTCAAGAAATGCGATCGCATATTGACCACATTCTTGACGTAGATTTCTGCCCAGAAATCTGTTTCAGTCTGCGATACATTAGGTTCGATATGCGGTTCGCAATTAAGAAATGCGATCGCACTTATGACCGCATTTCTGACTCTGGTCTTTGTCCAGAAATCTGTCTTGGTCTGCGATTTCAGTGTTAGATATGCGGCCCGCATGTGGGTTTTGTGGTAGCATACCTTGCTTTGCGACGCCTTTTGCTCTTTTCTTAAATTTTAGAACTTTTTTCCGGTTCTTAGGCCCTATATATAGACAATCTTACTGTGTAATCTAACGTACGCAATTACGGGTTGTGACACTCTCCCCCCCCCCCCC
>MCJB01007580.1:0-16623 GCA_002018475.1 Nicotiana obtusifolia | reverse complement strand
CCCCCCTTAAGAACATTCGTCCTCGAATGTAAGAGTCTACGGGGTTTTTACTCATTGTGGATTTCGGCCGAGTTCCCCTCATCAATAGAGGACAAACTAGCAAGCAGTTAAGTTAGCGTATGGTCCTCATAGATTATGCAAATTTATAGACACGTACATGATCTGCATATTACCATTTGTATTAAGAAATAGTATTCTCAAGTTATTGCTTACCTCGTAAAGACGATTCTCCTTTCAATGCGTCCTGAGTTTCCCCGGCACCCTCATTATCTCCATTCTGGAACAGCTAAGGGTATCTAGACTTCATCTCCTCCTCTGTTTCCCATGTCATTTCTTCCGTATGCTTGTTTCTCCACAATACCTTAACGGAAGCTACATCCTTTGTTCTTAGCTTGCGGACTTGCCGGTCTAGTATAGCTACTTGTACTTTTTCATATGATAGATCCTCTGAAATTTGTACATCTTTGATAGGGACAACTCGAGAAGGGTCTCCAATACATTTCCTCAACATAGATACATGGAATACTGGATGGACAAGTTCCAATTCGGATGGCAATTCTAACTCATAAGCCACACGTCCAATTCGTTGAAGAATTTTATACGGACCGATATACCTTGGACTCAGCATACCTTTCTTCCCAAAACGCATGACACCTTTCACTGGTGAGACTCTCAGGAACACCCAATCGCCAACCTCAAACTCCAGATCACGACGCCGGACATCAGAATAGGACTTTTGCCTGCTTTATGCCGTCTTCAATCGTTCCTGTATCACCTTCACCTTCTCAATGGCTTGGTGGATCAAATCTGGCCCATATAACTCAGTCTCACCGACTTCGAACCATCCAACTGGTGATCTACATCTCCTCCCGTATAGTGCCTCGTATGGGGCCATCTTAATACTGGAGTGGTAGCTATTATTGTAGGCAAATTCTATGAGTGGAAGATGGTCATCCCAACTTTCCTTAAAATCTAGAATACATGCTCGCAGTATATCTTCCAGCGTCTGAATAGTACGTTCAGCTTGTCCGTCAGTCTGTGGATGAAAAGTCGTGCTGAGATTCACCTGTGTGCCCAAACCCTTCTGAAAAGATCTCCAAAAGTTAGCCGTAAATTGAGCTCCTCGGTCTGATATAATAGACACCGGCACACCATGCAGTCTAACAATCTCCTTGATATAACAGCTTCATGTAGTCGTTAGCTGTGTAAGTTGACTTAACTGGCAAAAAATAGGCACATTTTGTAAGTCGGTCAACTATCACCCAGATGGAGTCAAACTTATGATAAGAGCGGGATAATCCAATAATGAAGTCCATATTAATCACCTCCCATTTCCAGGTTGGAATCTCTATATTCTGAAGCAATCCACCGGGTTTCTGATGTTCTATCTTTACTTGTTGACAATTGGGGCATTGGGCTACAAATTCTGCAATGGACTTCTTTATGCAATCCCACCAATACTGCTCCTTGACATCATGATACATCTTTGTCGAGCCGGGATGGATGGAATATCGGAATTGATGAATCTCATTCATAATCTTCTCTCGTAACCCTGCCACATTAGGTACACATATTCGGCCCTGGTATCTCAATATTCCATCTCCTCCGATCTCAAAAGCTGAAATTTTGCCCTGCTGAATGCCCTCTCTCAATTGTACCAAGTTAGGGTCTTCATACTGCCGTGCTTTTACCTCGGCTACGAGAGATGATTCTGAGGTGTTATGCACAGCGACACCCCCGTCCTCAAAGTCTAACAATCTAATTCTCATATTGGCCAGCTGATGAAGCTCTTTAGTCAAATCCCATCTACCCGCTTCGATGTGTACTAAACTTCCCATTGACTTACGACGGAGGGCGTCTGCCACAACGTTGGCTTTACCGGGATGATACAATATCTCAACATCGTATTCTTTCAGTAATTCGAGCCAATGTTGTTGTCTCAAATTCAACTCCTTATGACTGAAGACGTACTGCAAACTCTTGTGATCTGTGTAGATGTCAACATGGACGCCGTATAAGTAGTGCCGCCATATCTTCAAGGCATATATTACTGCAGCCAATTCCAAATCATGAGTTAGATAATTCTTTTCATGCTTCTTCAATTGTCTTGAGGCATAAGCAATCACCTTCCCATGTTGCATCAATACGCATCCCAGACCTACACCTAAAGCATCACAATATACCACATACCCTTCTGTTCCCTCTGGAAGAGTAAGTACTGGCGCAGAGATCAACCGATCCTTTAGCTCCTGGAAACTACGTTCACAAGCATCGGACCATTGGAACTTAGTATCTTTCTGTGTTAACTTAGTCAATGGTGCTGATATAGAGGAAAACCCTTCTACAAACCTCCTATAATATCCTGCTAGCCCTAGAAAGCTGCGGACTTCTGACGGTGTTGTGGGTCTTGGCCAACTCTTTACTGCATCCTTCTGAGTGTCGACTCTAATACCCTTGTCAGATATCACATTGCCTAGGAATGCCACTGAGTTCAGCCAGAATTCAAATTTGGAGAACTTCGCATATAACTTGCGATCCCGAAGGGACTGTAATACTATCTGCAAGTTGCCTGCATGTTCTGTCTCTGAACGGGAATACACTAGAATGTCATCAATGAATACAACGACGAACACATCAAGCTAGGGTCTGAATTCGGTATTCATAAGATCCATAAAAGCTGCCGGGGCGTTTGTTAGCCCGAACGACATTACCAAGAACTCAAAATGCCCATATCTTGTCTGGAAGGCTGTTTTTGGAATGTCCTTCTCCTTGACCCCCACCTGATGATACCCTGAACGTAGGTCAATCTTGGAAAAGTACTTGGCACCCTGAAGTTGGTCAAACAAGTCGTCAATCCTTGGAAGTGGATATTTATTCTTTATAGTAACCTTATTCAACTGTCGATAATCGATACACATCCTCAACGACCCGTCTTTCTTCCGCACAAACAAGACTGGCGCACCCCATGGTGAAGTGCTAGGCCTAATGAAGCCCTTATCCAGCAAGTCCTTCAACTGTACTTTCAACTCTCGCAACTATGTCGGGGCCATCCTGTATGGAGGGATAGAAATCGAGTGAGTGTCGGGCAACACATCAATGCCGAACTCAATCTCCCTTTCAGGAGGAAAACCTGGGAGTTCATCTGGAAATTCATTGACCACGGGAATTGATTGTAAAGTAGGCGGTTTCACCTCTGAATCCATAACGCGAACGAGATGATAAATGTATCCCTTTGAGATCATCTTCCTTGCCTTAAGATAGGAAATAAACCTACCTTTCGGTGTAACAATATTTCCATTCCATTCAATCATGGGTTCACCAGGAAATTGAAATTTAACCATCTTCGTACGACAATCGACATTTGCATAGCAGGAGGCCAACCAGTCCATTCCCATTATCACATCGAAATCAACTATTGCTAACTCAAATAAATTCGCCGAGGTTTGACGACTACAAATCGTCACGGTGCAATCTCTATATACCCTCCTAACAACCACGGAATCTCCTATTAGAGTAGATACCGCAAATGATTTACTTTTTAATTCAGGTTCGACGCCAAACTTATCAGCAACAAGGGGTGTAACATATGATAATGTAGATCCGGGATCAATCAACGCATATACATCATAAGAAAGCACTGATAATATACCTGTAACAACATCCGGAGATGACTCAAGATTCTGCCGATCTGCTAGGGCATAAATTCAATTTTGAGCACCACTCGAACTCCGCACTGCACCTCTACCTCTACCAAGACCTGTCGACTGCTGGAAACCCCATGCTGGAGGTCGAACCGATGAGGAAGAACCAGACGCAGATCCAGTCGGCTGAACCATACCATCACTTCCTCTGCTAGGACAATCCCGCCTTATGTGGCCAGGCTGTCCACAAGAATAGCATACATCGGAACCCCGACGACATAGTCCAAAATGAGCCTTGCCGCACTGATCACAACGTGGTGTTGGGGGCCTTGTCTGACTGGTATCCCTGTGATGTTGCAAGCCTGATGCCCGCGAACTCTAACCTGGACCCGAATAGGTAAGTCGATCATATCGAAGTCTCTGAACTTGTAGAGGGGTGCTAGGTACAGGTGGCGCTGAACTCCTCGAAAACTGGGGCCTGACACTACTCCTGAAGTCACCAGAATACCCTGCAAATCTCGTCCTCTTATGCTGGCTCCTATCCTGCTCCCTATCTGCCCTCTGCTGGCGCTTACGATCCTCTAATGTCTGGGCATAAGCCTGAATACGAGAAATATCCATGCCCTCTATCAAGGATGCTGTCGTGCACTCATTTATCAGATGTGGTCCCAATCCGTTCACGAACAAATGAACTCTATCACTCATCTCGGCCACCATATGGGTAGAATACCTTGCTAAGGAATCAAACTGCATATTGTACTCTCGCACACTCATGTTACCTTGTCTAAAGTTCAAGAATTTATCAGCTCTAGCTCGTCGTACCTCAACTGGTAAATAGTGACGAAGAAACGCCTCGGAGAATTCCTTCCACACAGGTGGGGAAGCATTCGGACCCCTGGATCTTTCCCAACTATCATACCAGAAAACTGCTAAATCCCGTAACCGATAAGAAGCCAACTCTACGGCCTGTGTATCACTAGCATGCATAACCCGCAATGTGCGATGAATCTGATCAATAAAAGTCTGCGGGTCCTCCTTGGGGTCTGACCCGGTAAACACTAGAGGATCTAGATTAATAAAATCACGAACTCTGGCATTAGCCGGTCTATCAGCAGCACTGGTATTCTGCCTCTGAATCTGAGAAGCTACCAAGCTAGTCAACAACTGTACCGCAGTCTGCAAGTCCTGGTCTGTAGTACCAGATAGAGGAACTAGAGATGCTGGGTGGCTTCTAATGTCCTTCGGGAAAGGCGGAGTAGATGAGGTCCGAGACTGCATCTCACTCTGAGGCTCACCCTGGCCTTCTCTAGCTTGGGGCACCTGACTGGTACCCTCTCCCGCATCTGTACCAAGCCGTCTACTAGTTGTTTGCTTCCTAGTCGAAGGCATCGTTGTAGGAAAACAAGGCGAATGTTAGGGATGAACACTTACGACTCAACTCTACGCACGATCTAGATTTAGGAAGAAGTAACAATCCTAAATGTCAGGCAGCCTCCTGATTATAAATGTTGCACGCTACACACCCATAATCACGACTCTACTAGACACGGCTCATAGACAATCCCTAGGACAACACCTGCTCTGATACCAAATCTGTCACGACCCAAGCCGGAGGGCCGCGACTGGCACCCGGACCCCACTTTCCGAGTGCTGGCATACCTTTCATCTTACTTTCTTGGTTGTGTATAAGGCCGATGATGTCCGTATGAATAGCAACCATAATCAACTGAAACTTTCCGATAACGACTTATTCATACATATCAACGGAAATACCATACAATGACATGAACATACATATATAATATACCATGGCCGACACGGCCGTCATGCAAAACTATACAACAAAAAGATGCATTTGCCGACAAGGCAATCTTACTATACATAAGGAAACCCTTTGTCTATGAGCCTCTAAAAGAAGACAAGTAATGCAACCTAAGTCGGAACAGGGCTCCGACATGCCCATAATGCCTAAACAAAATGCATACCAAGACTACGGCAAGTCCGGAGAATGGATCTCGCCAATATCCGCTGAATTGGGCAGCCTACTGTGGTGGAGGAGCCTCGTCTACGTGTCTGTCCGGACTTGCAGCACGACATGCAGCGTCCACAGAAGACAGGATGTCAGTACGAATAAATTACTGAGCATGTAAGACAGGAAAAACATAAAATAAGAACAATAATATGCGTCTGGATAAGAAACATACAACCTACACCATCTGAATACCTCTGAGGGCGACTAACCATGAAATGCCTGATGTGCATATGCATATACATGTATCCTTTTTAAAATCATATATATATATATATATATATATATATATACACACGCCTCTGTGGGCCTCATCATCATCATATACATACGCCTCTGTGGGTCTCCTCATCATCATACCCAACTGATCTGTGGTTGTACAATAGGTGCCATACCCGACCGACTATATAGCGGCTCGGTGGAGTAAAAGAGCTGTCGACTATAGCGCGACTAAATAGAGTGAAACATATACATACGTATAGTTGCACAATAGGTGCCTTACCCGGCCGACTATAGCGCGGCTCGGTGGAGTAAAATAGATAATGCATGCTGGACTCATAGAAATCAAACTATCTGAACCTTTCAAGATGACGTAGGGTCGAAGAAATAACCCACATCAATCCTCCCGTAAGAGGGGAAATAAAATTAGCACTCCTAGCTTCTAAGAGTAGAGCATCTGTGGGGGCTCGTTCACTGTATCATGTATAATCGGAGTCGTGCAATAGAAAGAAACGGATAGTCTCACATACCTAGTATATACTGCACCACTTTTTAAGCTATGCAGCTGTCATACTCCTTAGTCTACAATAAAAGAAACGATTCTATCGTCATCCTCTGAGCGTTATAGTTATTATTAACCAAAATTCTAAATTTATTTGGTGTTTCTCCAAACCCTTCTTCCTCCAAAACTCTACAAAAGTAGTAGTATAACAATGCAGCTCAACAGCAACCCAAAACAACCATAACCCAGTCCATTACTAGTGATTAACTTGAACCCACGGCTTCCGATCACCATCCCGTGAGTTCTTACATTCATAGAACAAATTATCAAGAATCCCAAGAGAAAGAATACATGAAAGAGAGCAGTAACTTACCTTGCATGTTGGATAACTCAGCCCTCTTCCTTGGTTCCTCAATCTCTAGGTCTTACTCCCAATTAGGGCTTGAAAGAGAGAGAAAATCAGTTAGGGCCTTTCCTTGATCCTTCAAACTTTGGACTTCACTCTCAATTAGAGCTCGAAGAAGAGGGGAAATTGATTAGGGCTTGTATGGGATTTTGAGAAGGGGTCGCAGGGGGTTCTACTTAGTTTTGGGTTTTAGAAATGGTGAAATAGCTGGTCCATACTCCTTTTAAAGGTCGGCAAATAAGTGACGCACGTGTCTGACGCCTACAGGTCTGCGATCGCATTTACGTCGCAGAACCAACATGTGGTTCGCATTTTGGACGCGAACCGTGGCCCAGAAATCTGTCTCATTATGCGATGAAGGATGTCTGATTTGCGGTCCGCATTCAAGAAATGCGATCGCATATTTACCGCATTCTTGACGTAGATTTCTACCCAGAAATCTGTTTCAGTCTGCGATACATTAGGTACGATATGCGGTTCGCATTTTAGAAACGCGATTGCACTTATGACCGCATTTCTAGCACTGGTCTTTGTCCAGAAATCTACCTTGTTCTGCGATTTCAGTGTTAGATATGCGGCCCGTATGTGGGTTTTGCGGTAGCATACCCTGCTTTGCGACGCCTTTTGCTCTTTTCTTAACTTCTCGAACTCTTTTCCGGTTCTTAGGCCCTACATATAGACTATCTTACGGCGTAATCTAACGTACGCAATTACGGGTTGTAACATTTCTGAGTTATGAAGACCCCTATTTATAGTTGTGGGAGGGAAGAGTTATGATAAGAACAAACTCTTTCCGACCAAGCAGATTGAAGCGTGACAAGGCCACATTTGATTGGCCAGAACATGTCACTTGCACATGTGACTTGGCATGCCTTGTCATTTTGACATGTAGCATGATCTTATTAGCTCTTTCGTTTGACTTGGTGTGCCACGTCATTTCACGTGTGGCACTAAACTGGGCCTCTAGGAAGATGGCATCTTGGACCTAATAAAGTAGATTCATCACTTGTAGCCCAATTAAATGGGCTAGTCCAATGTATTTAGGCTTAATCCATATATATTGGACTTATATAACTAATCCAATTATATTTGCCCAATAAATTCATTTGAACTAATATATCTTGAATTTTAAGTGTAGTCCAAATTATTTTACGGATTTAATTCCAATAAAATTTATATGCCTACAATTATCTTCATCAAAGTTGTCTTTGTTGGCTTCCGCATACACCATATTATTTTGATCCCAATAAATTTCAGTAGCTATGTAAAATGGCACAGCTTCTCGCCATGCGCCTGGCGTCGCAAGGCAAGTTGTTTTTCCCAAGAAAAGTAGGAAATTATGCCAAATGGATATTTTTAGAACAACCATTTATATTTTGACCTTGTTAAGAAAATTTTGGTAAAATAGCCTCGCTGTCTGAATTTTGAAGTCGCTATCAGAAATTTGAAGCACGCTGCAGAGTTTTTCATATAAAGATTTTTTATGTATGCCATGTTTTCGCAAAGGTGATCACCATATAAAAATTTCTGGCGATTGCCATATTTTTATAAATCCTAGTGATCACCATATGAAAATTTCTAGCAATTGCCATGTTTTATGGCAAATCTTGGTGATCACCGTATGAAAAATTCTAGTGATTGCCAGGAGCACTTCACAGAATTTTAATGAAGGCTATTTGTTCAAGACTTTTCTTATCGGGGTCAATAAATCAATAATGGCACCGAAATGTCCTATTTCTGACATTCGGCACAAGAAAGGCTTGTGCATGCCTTGTGTTCATGGCCTGACAGTATAAGTACAACACACAGTCGGGAAGAGTGAATTATTTGGGACAATTTGTAAGCTAAGTCTTGCTCATTGAGAGGAATTCGATCCAAGGCCCCTCCCATACAATGAAGATTTTAAGGCTGTCTTGGATTAACTTCACCTCATTAACACTAGTATTAACCTTACTAAATGAAATGTTTACACGCTTATATCCTATGTTGTTCGAATTCTCCAAAAATGATACCATACGGTGTTGGATTCTACAAAAATGTACTATTTTTGGAGGATCCGACACGCACCAAACGGTATCTCTAAAGAATCCGAACAACGTAGCTTATATCATGTTCTATTGAGATGAATGGACAGATGGGCTATCAATACAGGCGCTTCAACAAAAATTGTGTGTTGGTGACGAAGTGCATCAACGGAAATTGGACAGGTGTTTCAACACAAAATTGTGTGTCAGTAACAAAGTGCATCAACGGGAGTTGAACACAGGTGCTTCAACAATTGGGTAAAATTTGATGTTGATGACGAAGTGCATCAACGAGAGTTGAAGATAGGTGGTTCAACAAAATTTGAGTGTTGGAGACAAAGTGCATCAATGGGAGTTGAAGAGAGGTGCTTCAACAAAATTTGAGTGTTGGTGACAAAGTACATCAACGGGAGTTGAAGACAGGTGCTTCAACAAAATTGAGTTTTGGTGACAAAGTGCATCAACGGGAGTTGAAGACAGGTGCTTCAACAAAATTTAGTGTTGGTAACAAAGTGCATCAACGGGAGTGGGAGACATGTGCTTCAACAAAGGCAGAAGTTGGAGAGAAGTGTTCCAACACACAACATATAACTTTGAATTACGGGAGAATGTTGGAAAACTAATTCAAAGTTGTAGTAGGAAACCTAAATTGTTTAGGATTTGATATTTGTTAGTTTATTTAGTTCATGTCTAAATAGGATCAGTAGTCAGAATTAATATAGGAATAGGCTTTTCTATTTCTAGTTAAAATAAGTTTTATGCCATTATAAATAGGGTATAGATAACTTATTTTATGTGTGAAGATTTGTCGAGAACCTGTAGAAAACTTTCAGAGGTTTTAGTAAAAATATTTTCCTTCAAAATTGATGATTCATTTTGTTCACTCAATCCACGAACATTAGCATCAACAGGAATTAATTTCTGCAATCAAAGAACCATTTGCTTTGGTAGATACCGAATTTAATTTCGGAAACATTTCCTTCAGCAGTTGCCGTTGGATTATTGTTATATTCCTAATATCTTGTAACGTGTCATTCCTCTTGCCAATGCATTTGGAATAGCAGCCAACAATAAGAAGATGACAATGAATGAACACGGCGGTCCCAGAACTTAAAAGGCTACTTTGCGTTGACATTTGTGTAGGGTCATTGATCCCATTCCTTTCGCGATTAAAGAACAAACATACTTGCCTTGGCTATAGGGTTCATCTATGACGAGCCACGTGGGGTTAATTTGGCCATTTTTGATACACTGCTATTAACAGTATTAATTTATTCTAGGTTAAGTGTATTGATGTTCGTTTATTGTATATTACTCTAAAAAGAATTCCGTTGCTTTTTGGTGGATTATTCGTCATGGAATTTCAAAGTTTAAACATTACGTAAATGATAAATCTCCCTTTTCTTGATGTCTGTTATTGTTGTTTTTTTTTTCTGGTGGGAGAGGGGGAAGTTCTGTTAATGAACATGAGAGGCAATGTCAACCTAGTTTAAATTTTTGCAATGTCGTATATTGAAATTGACCTAAAACAACAGATAACTCATCATATTGTAACTTGAAAAATGAAATGTTATAAACGATCAAATTGTCTTGGTAAATTATGCTATCTGATATATGACTTAAATCCTCCTTCTGTTAGTAGTTTTATCGCGATTTGGTCACATATTAAATAGTTATAATTTTCTTGACTTCCTTCTAGTTTAAACAATATTTACCTTCAGAGAGGATCCAAGATAAGTTTGGACTCTGAGGGGTTGTTTGGTACGATGAAAACAAAAATAATCTTGGGATAAAAATTTTGTACCGCCTTATTATTCCTTGTTTGGTTATTAACCCTAGGATAAGTTATTCTAGATTAAAAATAGTACTAGATAAATTATACCTGCCAGAAGATGGAATAGTAATCTCAGGATAAAGCAGTAAAATTGACAATCTTAGGATAATATATTATTCCAAACAGTCGATAAGAAATAATATCAGGATAATTAATCTCATCATAACTAATCCCGGCATAAATTATCTTCAGACCAAACGACCCTGAGAGTTTAGAACACTTTAATAAAGACTATTCTCGGTATAGATTAGAAAAGAACATTGACATCTGACATTTTCTTTTTTTGGTAAATACTGACATTCCAGCTATTAATGGTGCACATAAATATATATATATCCTCAATCCGAGCTCTTGCACCAACATATATGCATTGTATCATCTTCCATTAGTGCTCTTAGAAGGTAACAAAGTCATGACATGGCTTTTATATGGGCAACTCTAATTGTTGGTCTATTAGTATATGCCTTCTATGAGCTGCTAAACATTCAGAAGAGAAAAAGGTTTCCTCCAGGTCCAATACGGCTTCCCATTTTAGGACATCTTCATTTGTTAGGTAAAAATCTACACCAAGATTTACAAAAACTAGCCAAGAAACATGGTCCTATTATGTATGTACGATTGGGATTAGTACCTGCAATCGTTGTCTCATCTGCTGATGCAGCTGAGAAGTTCCTCAAGACATATGATCACATCTTTGCTAGTAGGCCTCATCATGAAGCATCCCAGTATTTGGGTTATGGCCAGAAGAATTTGACTTTTGCAAAGTATGGTGCATATTGGCGTAACATGCGCAAACTGTGCACTGTTCACCTTTTGAATAGCCACAAGATCAATTCATTTCGATCCATGAGAAAGCAAGAAGTTGAACTTCTAATTGAATCACTTAAAGAACAAGCTCATGATCGTGTTGCTGTTGATCTTAGTGCAAAGATTACGTCGTTGAATGCTAACTTGACTTGCTTAATGGTGTTTGGAAACAAATACATGGATGAGGACTTGGACAAGAGGGGATTCAAAGCTGTAGTTCAAGATGTTGTGCATTTAGCAGGAACACCAAATCTTAGAGATTTTTTCCCCTTTCTTGGTGTTATTGATCTCCAGGGATTCACTCGCAAACTCAAGGATCTTTCAAAGGTGCTTGATAAGTTTGTTGAGAGGATCATTGATGATCATGTTCAGTCTCATGACGAGAAACAAACCAAGGACTTTGTCGACACCATGATGGAGATTATGCAATCAGGAGAAGCAGAATTTCAGTTTGATCGTCGACATATAAAAGCTATCCTCTTAGTATGTATTTGTATCCCATTCACATACTAATATAAGCTCAAAATACCACTATCTTAAATATTGATTCTGCTTCCTTTTCGATACAGGACATGTTAATTGCAGCAATGGACACTTCAGCCACATCAGTAGAATGGATACTCACTGAGCTTCTAAGGCACCCTCAAGCAATGAAGAAATTACAAAGAGAGTTAGAAGAAGTTGTAGGCATGGACAGAATGGTTGAAGAATCAGACCTGAAGAATTTAAAGTACTTAGACATGGTTGTAAAAGAGGGCCTGAGGCTGCATTCCATAGTGCCAGTAATGCATCATGAGGCCATGGAAGATTGTGTAGTCGACGGCTTCCACATACAAAAGGGATCCCGAATCATGGTAAATTGTTACGCGATTCAGAGGGATCAAAATGTTTGGCCTGAGCCTGAGAAGTTTTTGCCAGAGAGATTTGTCGGTAGCAGAATAGATATCCGTGGACGCCACTTCCAACTTTTACCATTTAGCTCTGGTAGAAGAAGCTGCCCCGGAATGCAGTTGGGGATTACTATTGTTCGCCTTGTGGTTGCACAGTTGGTGCATTGCTTTGATTGGGAGATTCCAAATGGTATGCAGCCTCTTGATTTAGACGTTGATGAGCAGTTTGGGATAGTATTGTGCAAAGAAAAGCCTTTGATGGCTATTCCTACTTATAGACTAAATGGATGACGGAAAGAAGAATTTAAATTTAGACACGTTATCTTCCGGTTGTACCTATTGGACACCTCATAATCAGGTTCTACTCTTTTGATATTTGTGATTGTTGTGTGCTTTACCTGCTATTCTGCAAATACTGCTGTGATAATGCATTCATGCCTAATTAGATTGGTGTTTTCCAATAGTCTCATGTGTTTACAGTTGACCTGTTATTTTCTTGTTTCCTTTGTATTCTGGTTAACAATTCAAAAGATTAGAAATCGCAAATTAAAGTAGCATTATCTAACTACATTTGGATCTGAAGTTGAAAAGTAAGTAGTTAAGAGCTTGTGTGTTAAAACTTTGAAGTTTCTTGCTGTTACATGTATTTGCCTCTTAAGTTTGCAGATTGGTTTCCTTTCTGGTTATCTAAGTGCTACATTAGTTTCTTGCTGATTCGACGTCCCCTGGTAATGATCTGAATTCAGTAAACCACATAATAATACAATAGCTTTGACAATTGGTTTCACATACTGTATAATAAAGTGCTTAGACATGGTTGTAGAAGAAGCATTGAGGCTCCAGTATGGTACCATGAATAAGGACACGGAGATGACGCCATAAATGCGACAAATGCAATAAACGTTGTAACTTGTTGTTTTTCATGAGTTACACTTCTGTCTAAATAACATAAGCATACTGGTCTCTTGTGCAAATTATCTCTTTTATTTTATTCTATCATTCCTTTGTTCCATCCCCTACCGGAGTCGCTTTTTCGAGCACGCAAATATGCTGTGGTGTGGTTCTGTTTTATAAGGAAAAAAATTAGAAAAAAGAAATTAGTGTTACTTTTACAAGTAATTACAAAAACATAAACTTATGTCAGAAACTTCTTTTATAATAAAATTACTTAAAGATCTTCTGAAGAAAGAAAAAAATATATCAATGTGAAGAAATGATGATTTTTTAGTCTGGAAGAATTGTTGAGGAACGAGGAAGATAAGTTCCAAATTAATGTGTTTCTCTTTCTTCTTTTTCTTGTGGAAAAATACAATATATCCCTGAACTATATGAATCACCACATATGCCCTTCAATTAAAATCAGGTAATTTCTGGTGTTAATCAATTTCCATTAGGCGAAAAAGGCAATTGTTAAACAATTTGGTAAGACTTGATACCCTAAAATTTTATTTAACTATCAATTTTTTGTGAGTTATCCACTTAAACTATAAGGTGTCTCAAAAGTCTCCTAAACTAGTTTCCTCTTCATATTAAAACCCTTTCGTTGCTTACCTACCACAATGTGTGTAATAACTCGCGAAAGAGCGGGTGAAGACTGAAAAAAGTCATCCAAATGAGCCACCTGGTAGTGTGTAATGACTAATTGGCCTTACACCTTTTAAATTTTTATTTTATTTTCTCCTCATTTGCTTCATTTTTTCACATTTCTTCTTTATATTTCACTTTTTTTTTATATTTCACCTTTTTCTCATTTTTTTCACCTATCCTCTTCAATTTTTCATATGGGTTTTCTCTGAAAAAGTTTCACGTCTCTTGTTCCTCTAAAATTATTTATTCTTTTTCTTGTTTTAGCCTTCTTTCATATGGGTTAGCAAACACACGCCTTCCATGGGAAAGAGAGTTCGAATCCCCTCTCAGAAAGCCCTAATGGCTCTGGCAACCACTGTGCGAGGTGGAGCAGAGGTGAAATCGACAGGAAATCAAGTTGGTACGAGAAGGGAATTGCGTAAATCAGAGAATAATACAATGATGGAAGTGAAATTGCAAACACGATGATGGCACAAGAGCTTGAGCAAATTGAAGCTCCAGTGGAATCAACAGTCGACCAAGTAGGATCGAGTAGAGAATCGAGTAACCAGACACTAACTTTTTTGCGAGTAAATTGAAGATGGTACTGTTCCATTGCATGCAATAAAGGAACAACTGTTGCTGGAAGGGAAGAGGGATCATAATATAAATATGAGGGGGAAGTTGTCGTAAGCTGATGAAGTGGAGGCAGAATATTCACATCTACTGAAGAAACCTTCAATTTGGGATAATTTTGACATAACAAAGATCTCAAATGTTGGTTTCAAGCTTGACTTTGTTGCACCCAAAATGCATGGGGAAGTGCCTGTCTATAAGATTGAAATTCGTGATATTAGTACTCTATTAATGTATTGGAAGAGTACAATGGTGTGCTATGTGCTTGGGGCACACCCTCCTTTTGTGGTGCTTAGAGGGTTTTTACGAAGAATGTGCACAGTATTGAATCAATGAGATTTCTATGCTAAAAAATGAAATAGTACCAGTGACATTTGATACTGAGGTGGGGGAAAATGAGGTGTACAAGGGAGAATTTACCATTTTAATAATAAGCCCTTTATAGTGAAAGCATAGAGTGTCAATATGGAGTTTAATAGAGGGGAATTGTATACTGTCTCTATATGGGTGATATTACCAGGGCTTGATTTCAAATATTGGAGCCCAAAAGGGCTTAGCAAGATTGGAAGCATAATTAAAAAACCTTGAATGGTTGACCATCAAATAGAGAAGAAACTAGGGCCAGACTTTGCTAGGCTCTCATTGAAGTGGATATAGATATACCATTTCTAGAGAAGATTATGTTTAGGAATGAGAGAGGATACCTGGTAAAGCAGAGAATTCAATATGACTGGAAGCCCACCCTATACAGATGTTGTAATAAGAATAGACGTAGTGAGGAGGTTTGTAGAAAGAAACAACCAAGACCAAAATCACCACAAAGACAAATAAAGAATCAGGAAGTTAAAGGAACCAAAGATGGTGAGAGGGACAATGAGAGGTAGCAGAGGTAGCCACACAAGCAGACCTCACTGCCAAGAAGGTTCTAAACATAAAAGAGAAAGCAGGAACCAAAGAAGTATCAAAAGATAAGGAGGTTGGAAATGGGAGACATGGTAGAAAGGATCAGCATAGTGCATCAGGGTGGATCACACCTCTGAACACCAACAAGCAAAGCTACAGACAAGTGAAGCAGGTGCAGGTAGTAAAGAAGAGTAGAAACAATATGGAAAACACCTCTAGATAGTTACCTTATGCTACAAGTAGTAAAGAAATTGAAACTTCTAAAACAAAGCTTGAATGAGTTGAATAAGAAACACTTTAGAAACATAGAGATTGAAGCAGCAAAGGATAGAGCAGAACTTCTTGTGGCCCAGCTAGTATTGCAAAATAATCCATTGGATCAGGTTTTGCAAGAACAAGAAAAAAATAAATATTGAAAGTTTTGAAGATCCTCATACCTAGCAGAAATATTTCTTCAACAAAGAAGCAAGGCAAACTGGATCCAATTAGGGGATGATAATACTAGATATTTTTATGATGTCATAAAGCATAGGAAACTTAATCAAGCAATAGTTCAAATACAGGACAGTGCAGGCAGAGTGCAGACAAAACCTGAGGCAATAGCCAATATATTTGTGGAATTCTAACAAGAACTATTAGGAAGGAAAGAAGAGCACGGGGTCAAGGCTTTCAAAAGCTTTCTGAAGAATGGGCTGTGACGACCCGGCTAGTCGTCTCATGAGTTACCGCTCCGTTTTCCCCATTTCTGTTGCATTATGCTTCGTTATCCGTGTTTTATGTGATCGAGTTGAGTAGTTTGCGTTCGGAGTGAATTTGGTAAGAAATGAGACATTTAGTCTCTTTTAAGAAGGTTTAAGTTGAAAAAGTCAACCGGATGTTGACTTATGAGTTAGAGGACTCGGATGTGAGTTCCGGTGGTTCGGTTAGCTTCGGGAGGTGATTTATGACTTAGGAGTGTGATCGGAATTGGTTTTGGAGGTCCCATGTAGAATTAGGCTTGAATTGGTGGAGTTAGTATTTTGGCGATTTCCGGTTGTTAGGCGAGATTTTGATCCGAGGGTCGGAATGGAATTCCGAGAGTTGCTATAGCTTCGTATGGTGATTTCGGACTTAGGCGTATGTCCGGATTTAAAATTGGAAGTCCGTAGGACAATTCAACGCATTTT
>MCJB01007569.1:149833-181067 GCA_002018475.1 Nicotiana obtusifolia | reverse complement strand
CTAGTATGAACTCTTCGTTCTTTTAATATAGTATACTAGTATCTATGAACGTGCGTTGCACGTTAATAATGAAACGTGATAATTTAAACATTTATTTATATGAAGGAACAATAAAATTTAATTAATGAGAAAACTTTTATGTATAATAATACAACAATCATCTAAATGCCGAAAAATATTATTACATTAGCATAATAAAATAAAATGACATCATCAAAACTTACACAAATGATCAATTTTTGTCACGACCCGAATCCCAAATCCGGTCGTGATGGTGCCTCTCATGAAGACAAGGCCAGCCAATTAGGACTATAACTCGATTTAAGCAGTTATGACAGTACTTACATATTTTAATAACAGCAAATTGCAGAAACATAGCTAATCATCCCGACAACAGCCTAAAACGGGGTGTCACAATGTCATGAGCAACTAATAAAATCTTGGTAATAAGATTACTATTATAATATCTCTGGCACAATTGTTTGAAGAAAGTGGAACAACAAGGTAAAAGAGATACGGGCTGCGGACGCCAACAGCTACCTCGTAGTCTCTGAATCACCGCTCTGACAGTCGTAGTCAATGCCTCGGAGCGGAATCAATAACGCCTGGATCTGGACACATGGTGCAGGGAGTAATGTGAGTACTTCCAACTCAGTGAGTAATAGTCATAAATAATGGCGGAAAGCAGAAACCGCACACAAGCACAAGGTAATCCATATTGAAACAACAAAACATTATTACAACAGAAAATCGGTGAGAATCAAGTAGAAACTCCTTTCAATGAGTGAAAACATGTAAGCCTTTCAAGTAATAACGTGAAGTAAAAGAAAACATTTAAAACCGCCCCTCGGGCTCAGTATCTTTTAAAAACACGCCCTCGGGCAATATCATAAAAAAATAGTATCAGCCCCTCGGGCATATCACATGGTACAACATCGGCCCCTCGGGCTCATCACGTCACAATATCAATCCCTCGGGCTATATATCACATCACAACGGGTACCCTGCGCTCACTGGGGGTGTACAGACTTCGGGAGGGGCCCCTTACGGCCCAAGCGCCATATCATATCTCGTGGCGGCGTGCCACCCGATCCCTTTATATCTCGTGGCGGCGTGCCACCCGATCCCATGATATCTCGTGGTAGGCGTATCACCCGATCCCTTTTACATCATATCTCGTGGTAGGCGTACCACCCGATCCCTTTTACATCATATCTCGTGGTAGGCGTACCACCCGTTCCCTTTTACATCATATCTCGTGGTAGTCGTACCACCCATTCCCTTTTACATCATTTAAAAATGTCATTTAAATCTTAAAACTGAGTAACAATGGTGATTTGTAAAACAGTAGAAAATAACATGACTGGGTTCAAGTAATGAATCAAAACAGTGAGGAAACAGTGATAAATACCCCCCGAAGGGTTCAAATAACCGGCACGAAGCCCAAATATGGCAATCGGCCCAAATCATGATGATATCAAATAAGTTTCAATCAAATATGTAGTAAAAATCATCAATCGGGATGGACCAAGTCACAATCCCCAGTAGTAAACGACCCCACGCTCATCATTGAGCATGTGCCTCACCTCAATATAGCACTACGATATGTAAATTTAGGGTTTCAAACCCTCACAACATCATTTACAATCACTACTCACCTCAAACCAGCTAAATCCTTAGCCCGCGACGCCTTTGCCCTTTGAATTGGCCTCCGCGCGCGTCGAATCTATCCAAAATTAGAACTAATAGGTCACAATATGCTGGGGTAACAAAGCCCACGTGAAAACAATCAATAAATACTAAGAAATCCTGAAATTAGCAAAACCCGAGCCCTGGGCCCACTTCTCGAAGTTCAGTAATTTTCATGTCAACGAGTTCCTTATCTCCCCAAGAGTTCACCCATACAGAATTTATCGAATTCCTCCATTGGTTCGACCCCCAAGTCTTAAAATCTAAGCTTAAGGGTTTTCCACAATTTCCAACTTAAATCACCAATTACATACTAGAATAGCAATAGATTCGGGTAAATTGACCAAGATTGAGTTAGGAACACTTACCCCGATGTTTCCCTTGAAAATCCTCCAAAAATCCCTTCAAGATTAGTTGCAATCCAAGTTCTATGGCTCCAACTATATTCAAGATGGCCAAAACTCCTTCTTTTAAGAATTGTCCAAGAAAATCTCCTTTGGATATAGTTTTAAGGTTGATTTGCTGTGATTTTATGGTGTTTGGAGGTGTTTCTCTCCGTGGGTAACGAAAATGGATTTTGCATGGCAAATGGATACTGATTTTTATTTAAAAAGGCGTCAAAAAACGAGAGAAAAACGCCCCTGTCAGCCTGTCAGGCCTAAAATGCGATCGCATATCTGTCGCATAACAGATATGCGGTCTGCATTTTGGACGCAACCACCGCAGATTGAACCCTAGCCTTCATCGCAAATTCAGTGTGAGGCATGGTTTGCGGTCCGCATTACAAGAATGCGATTGCATTCTCCACCGCATTCTTGTCGTTAATTTTTGCCCAAAAACACTATCTTGATCTGCGACTTCAATGTAAGATCTGCGGTCCGCATGTTAGAAATGCGACCGCATTTCCTACCGCATTTCTGACATGAACTTTGCCCAGAAATCTGGCTGGGTTTGCGATCTCCTTGAGAGATATGCGGTCCGCATTTGAGAAATGCGACCGCATTCTCGGCATCTGGTTTTTCTGCAAGTTTTCTTTCCAACGATGAAATAGTCCGTTTAACCACCATAAACTCACCCGAGGCTGCTGGGACCTAAACCAGATATACCAACCTATCCCATAACATTATTCAAACTTGTTCCGACCTTCGCAACGCTCAGAACAACCTATCAACACCAATTCGCATCAGATTCAAGCCTAAGGATTCCAAAAATCTTCTAAATCGCTCTTTTGATCTAACCAAACCACGTCCGAATGACCTGAAATTTTGCACACAAGTCCTAAATCACATATCGAAGCTACAGCAACTTTAGAAATTCCATTCTGACCCTCGGATCAAAATCTCGCCTATCAACCGAAAATCGCCAAAAATTCTAACTTCACCAATTCAAGCATAATTCTACACGGGACTTCCAAAACCAATTCCGATCACACTCCTATGTTATAAATCACCTCTCGAAACTAACCGAACCGTCGGAACTCACATCCGAGCCATCTAACTCATAAGTCAACATCCGATTGACTTTTCCGGTTTAGACCTTCTTGAAAGAGACTAAGTGTCTCATTTCTTACCAAATTCACTCCGCACTCAAACTGCTCAACTTGATTACATAAAAAACGGCTAACGAAGCATAATAAGGCAGAAATGGCGGAAAACGGAGCGGTAACTCATGAGACGACTAGCCGGGTCGTCACAATTTTGTCATGTTAGTTAGATAATTATAGATTATAATTTAAAAGTATTTGATGTGATGGTATCTTAACGAACACTTCGTTATGGACAATATTTTTTTGTGTATGCTTCCTCCTAATGCGTCGGTTACTCTGTCTTAACCAGAACTCTTGTTGTCGATCTTGATATCCCTCTTGAAAGTGCAATATACAGTTGTTCGTGTAAGAAAATATATTGCGGTAATATAGTTCAATATTTAGGATGTTTGTCCTTGGGCTTTATTTATTATATTTGTAAAATATAAACATACTAAAAATTATTTTCACACTAATTTAAAAAGATATTCCTTTGTTTCGGAAGAGGAAAGTTGAATTCAGGGATAAGAATATAATTAGAAGCACATTAACCAGTATCATAATTTTTGCATGTATGACGTTATTGTCAAAACTTCTATATACCATTTGTGTGCTATTATATAAACTATTCGACGTATCTAAGTTTTTCAGTGGCATAACGGGCATATTTTTCTTCAAAATTAGCCTATATACAATGGAAGATCAAATTTAACTTAGTCTATTATATATACGGTGACACTAACATACGTAAAAAATAAGAAGCTTGACAACAAACATGTATGGTAGAAGGCCATTTGGTACGGAAGTATTTAAATATTCTTCTTGGTAGTAATTATTGGTATCATTTTCTGCTTAGTCAAAAACTGAAAAATATATTGTTTTTACTATAGAAATTTGCAATCAACCTTTTATTTAGTTGATCAACATATTCATTTATGCTAGCTAAAATATCTTTTTAATTCCATCATGCGATTTGCACAAATTGTATTTTAATTTAATGATAGAAATATTTCTCTTATTAAATGCACTATTATTACCATTGGGATTGATAACCAAGTGTTCAGGAAGAACCGAATCATCTTTTATTGGATGCTCTTCTTCGTTTCCGACACGAAGCAAGAAGATACTGAATACTGGATCTGTTCTTACTTTATATTTTTTGTCAGTTGAATCTTTTTCATTTGAGGCCAGAAGTATAACTTTGGCAATCTAACTTTTACAGTCTCTGCTTTTGTCGATTTTAAAACTACTGGTAGTACTTGACAGAACCTTCCGGGCAGTTATTTGTATCGTTTGACACTTAGCCATAAGTGCTTCATCTCATATTATCAATCTTGCTTTCCTTTATAAATTTAGCACCATTGCAGTTGAAGAGGTATATGAAATCTAAAGTGGGTGGCCTCACAATAAAATCGTTGTTGGTACACCCCTTGCTATTATTGCTAACAGTGCAATGCCTCTTGATATAATATTTGCAAGTAATGCATGACATAGAAATATTATTTTGATTCCGCCGAAGGCATCTACAAAGAATAATCTCGTTATACCAGAGTCGACTCTTTATAATATAGTCTTGAAAACTTGTTCTTGTTTAGGATTTAGCTTTGATTGTGCTTCTTTAGACACTTGTATAGCATTTTGATTCTTAATAATATACTAACATTTTTACTTTATGTTCTAACCTCTTTTTATGGAATAAATTTATGTACCCTAGATTTTTTTTTAAACTTGAATAAGAATTTTACTCATGTGATGAATTTAAAAAATAATTGAATTGCATTCTCTTACATAAAAAATAATTTATTCTATGTTGATTCAAATCTTGATATTAGTTCATCCCTTGTTTTGAATATTTAATCTTAATTATAATTTTATCCACCATAAATTTTATTTTTAAAGAGTAAAAGATTGATATGACATTTCACTTTTAGATCTTTATGTTTGTAGAATCATTAGTATTGACTTTTGCCCACTGTTTTTTTCTCTTTCTCACACATTTATATTCTTAAATATTTTCTTAGTTATAGTTTAATAATTGAATATTTTTCAATATTACATGAAGTTTGATAAAAAAATATTATTTGAGTAGGAAAATAGCTCAAATATAATATAAAAATATATTATCGTTGGGGCATTTTTTTTCTCTCAATTTCAACTACTGATGCAGTCCATTTAATATTACTTTTATTTTTTGTTCGTATTGGACATTATGGAGTGGTAACGTATTGCCAATACAGAGGATTCTTATGAAATTGATTTTATTAACTCTTCCTACATATTTTTAATAAGAATTTAATAGGCAAAATTATGTTAATTATAAAAATTTTAAATATTTAAAATTAGCATAGAAGGTATTGTAGTCCAAAAAATAGGTTATTCAATTATGTCATTTCTCTATGAGTTCTTTCATTTAATATTTTAGGGCTATTTTGATATATTAATATTGTATTTATGCTATTATAAAAATAGAGGCTCTCATTTTTCTGAATGGGTTTGGACAATATAATATATTCTCAGATTAAATTAGTAATAAAACATTATAATTTATTTTCAAATTAAATTAGCAATAGAAATTTTTAAGAAGTGTATCATAAAAGTAATAGGATTACATGACTAAAGATATTTACTTGTTCAATTTTATATGAATTAGACAACCCGAAAGAAATTATATTAATAGGATTCCTAAGATAATCATGTAGGATTCCTAACGTGTAATATTATGTCCTAAAACTGATAGGATTATAAGGCTAATATCTAGAATTCTGGTTATGTCCTTTTATTATGAGATATTCTGCTTAACAGTATAAGGTTATTCTTGTAAATCGACATTGTATTCATGCTTTTATAATAATTGGTATCTATGAACGTGCATTGCACGTTAGTAATGGCACGTGGTGATTTAAACATTTAATTTCAACAATAAAGTTTAATTAATGAGAGAAAATTTATGTATAATAATACAACAATCATATAAATGTCAAAAAATATTATTACATTAGTATAATACATGAATTAAAATAAAATAACATCACCAAAACTTACACAAATGATTAATTTTGTCATGTTAGTTAGATAATTATGTATTACTTCCTCTAGTCCACTTTAAGTGATTTTGTGGTTGCTTTCACACTTATTAAGGATTCCACCTTTTAGCATTAGTTAACAATGTAATTGACCATATTAATCTTAAATTTGATCGGAGGGAGTATAGTTTAAAAGTATTTAATTGTCACGACCCAAAATCCGCATGTCGTGATGGCACCTAGCTCAATACTAGGCAAGCCGACAACCTCAATAAAACCATAATTTCTTTTGAGTTTGAAAACATAATATTTAAATTCCAGAGAAAAATCTCGTGATTACAGATATAAAATACTCCCAAAACTCGGTGTCACCGAGTACACGAGCATCTAAATGATAACAAAGTCTGACTGATAAAAATATTGTCTGAAAATATAGAACAGTACAATAACTGAAAGGAAGAGAGAGCCAAGGTCAGCGGACGCCATGCAGCTACCTTGATAGTCTCCAACTGATAACACTGTGAGATCTAATAGTCGCCGTGTCCGGAAGCACCTGGATCTGCATACGAGGTGCAGAGTGTAGTATGAATACAACCAACTCATTAAGTAACAAGACTAATATTTGGGTTGAAAGTAGTGACGAGCTCAGCAGGTACAGTCCAGTATAGAAATAACAGTACAGAAATGTAGGCATGCTTTCAAGTTCAACAGTTAAATTAAGTACAAGAAAAATAGATCAATACTGAATGATATGAGGAATATGACATCTCAGTGAAAAAACCTCGTATACTCATGATCACAATTACTCGGTCACTCAGTACTGTATATGGCCAATCCAACCCAGGGAAATTGCATTCCGTATATATATACACATACACACACATCAACTGACAGTTAGTGACTCAGTACCGTATAAGGCCAAATCCAGCCCAGGGGGTAAATGTATTCCCAAACTATAATGATTCAGACAAGATCCTTGTCCAGAGAAATTCATCACAAATATAAATAAGTAAGGAAAGTCCATCCCGAATATAAATTATTTACGCTAACTGTAAGGGGTGCAGATTCCGAAGGGGCTCCTTCAGCCTAAGCGTGATATAAAGCCGATATAGCCTGCTGCAGGCGTGCAGCCCTGATCTATAGAATAATATACATACATACATACATACATACATATATATACACATATATATATATACACACACACATATATATGGCCTATTGCAGGCACGCAGTGTCACGACCCAAGCCGGAGGGCCGCGACGGGCACCCGGGCCCTACCTGCCGAGTGCCGCCATACATCTTATCTAACCTGGAAGGGCCAACAAGATCAGTATAAATGGTAGACAAGAATTCTAATCAACCAAAAATGACGGGTAATGCCATAAACATATATACCATAGCCGACAAGGCTGACATGAAAGACTATACAACCAAGAGTAAGTTTGACGACAAGGCAATCCCAACTATACATGAGTTGACACCTGTCTATGAGCCTCTAAAGAACATAAGTGCTGCAAAACTTTGCCGGAACAGGGCCCTGACATACCCATAATGCCTATAACAAAAATATACATACTAAGACCACGGCAAGTCGGGAGAAAGGACCTCGCCAACAACTGCTGAACTGGCTGCCTACTTTCGTGGGGGAGCTTCGTCTACCTATCTATCAGGACCTGCAGCACGATATGCAGCGTCCACAAAAGAGGAATAAAATACTGAGTATGTAAGGCAGGAAAGCATAATGTAATAATAATGTGTATAGGGGCAGAGAATATGCACCCTGTAACATCTGAGTGCCTCTGAGGGCGACTAATCATGAAATGCCTGATGTGTATACATATATATGTATATCCTTTTAAAAACCGTCATCATCATATACATACGCCTCTGTGGGCCTCATCATCATCATATCATACCCCGGCCATCATAAGGCTCGGTAACATCAATACCCAACTAATCAATGGTTGCACAATAGGTGCCTGCCCGGCCGACTATAGCGAGGCGCGGTAAGGTAAAATAACTGCCGACTATAGCGCGGCTCAGTAGAGTAAAACATATACATATATATAGTTGCACAATAGGTGCCTGCCCGACCGACTATAGCGCGATGCGGTAAAATAGATATTGCATACTGGACTCATTGGAATCCCATTCTGAACCTTTTGAAGTGACGTAAGGTCAAAGAAATAACATCAAAATCAATCCTCCCATAAGAGGTGAATAATGTAAGTACTACTAGTCCCTAAGAGTAGAGCATCTTTGGGGCTCGTTCAATGCGTATGTTTAATCAGAGTCGTGCAAAAGAAGGAAAGGGACAGTCTCACATACCTTGTATATACTGGCCAACCTCAATCTATGAAAATGTCATGATTCCTCCGTCTACGATGATACGGACAGCACCTCCCTATTTATATGATTTCCCATAAGTTATAACGGCCAACAACCACAGCATCAACTAAAACTACAGCTATACCAATATTGTCGTCAAGCAATCAAAAAGCGGTAAGCTCCCGAGGCTTTATACATTGGTGTCCTCGACACCCGACCTCCTTTTAACAATAATCAAGCTCTACACGAGCTTCCACACCACCACCAATTTTCATACCATAAGAAAAGAGCCCATAACCTATTTATACAATTACTATGACTTGAACTCATTCCGTGAGTTCCTAACAATTGCATGTCTTAAAATCAAACTTACCTTAACTGGATGGATGAAATTATGGAGAAGTTGTATGTAGAAAAAAGCTTCGTGCTCTTCAGTGCTCTGGAACAGAGAACGATCAAGATGCAGTTCCTTCCCATATAATTGTTGGAGTGAATATATGTATCTCTAATGATTTCCTCCTTTCCCCAATAATATCGTCTTCAACAGTGTCTTAAACGCTTTGTTTGTAAAGGTTAAGGTCCGCGGAAATGTCTCTGTCATCAACTATTGCAAAAGTCTTTTTCTTAGTGTGGAAGAACTCTAGGTAATGGATATATATTATTGAAAGAATCTGTCCTTTACCAAGACTCCACTAATCCTCAAATTGAGTAAAACCTCGTCACTTGCCACGTAGTACTTAGGAAGTCTCTCAACAGATTACTGTATCCACTTAATAAAGGTGAAACACTTATTCCATAAAGGTTAATACTTATCCAATCTTTACTAAAAGGTTATCAACTTACAGGGTCTCAGTTCTGCCCTCGGTCTGAAGTTGGTGTCGATAATACCTCGAAAATGACCTCGACTTTGGGCTCGGTTTTGGCCTCGATTTTGGACCTCGATATTGGCCTCAATTTGGACCTCGATATTGGCCTCGATTTGGACCTCGATATTGGTCTCGGAATCGACCTCGATTTCGTCCTCGGTTTGAGACCTCGGAATCAACCTCGATTGGACCCTCGATTTGAGACCTCGGGAGGATCCTCGATTTTCAGCTTCGAGAGGACCTCGGTTTTGACTTCGATTTCACCCTCGGTTTTGACTTCGATTTCACCCTCGGTTTGGACCCTCGATTTTGACTTCGATTTCACCCTCGGTTTTGGACCCTCGATTTTGACTTCGATTTCACCCTCGATTTTGGACCCTCGGTTGGGACCTTCGGTTTTGACCTTGATTGAGCCCTCAGTTTTTTACCTCGATTTTTTTTTTCGGGCTAGGATTATTTCTCAAAAGGTGCAGTATGTTACACGTAGCCCCGATTCCATCAATATCCTCACAATGGATGAACATGACTGAGCATGAAATGTGTACTTTTAAACAGTTAAATTCAACAGTGACACAACCTTATGGATCCCAAAATATCGGCACGTAGCCTAACCATGATTTTTAATACGAGTCTCAGCTCAATTTCCCTAACACGTGGAGAACATTTGGATATAACATGATTCTTTAATTTTACAACTCAACAGAATTTATTTAAGTCACAATTTCTATGGTGCACACCCACACGCTCGTCACCTAACATGTGCGTCACCTCCAACAATTGATACAACACAAAATTCAGGGATTCATACTCTCAGAACCAAGTTTAGAAATATTACTTACCTCAAACTGTGTAATTCCTTATTCCAATATGCCTTTGCCTTGCGAAACGGCCTCCGAACACTTCGAATCTAGTCACAATTAATTCAGTTCAGTCAATACAAATTATTGGAATTAATTCCATATGAAAATACTAATTTTCTAGCAAAATTCAAAATTTAACTCAAAACTCGCCTGTGGGTCCCACATGAATCCGACAAAAGTTGCAAAATATGAACGCCCATTCAACCACGAGTTCAACCATACCAAATTTACCAAATTTCGATATCAACTCAATCTCCAAAGCTTAAATTCTTATTTTGAAATCCCTAGGTCCAAATCCTCTAATTTCACCTCAAAAACACGTAATATAGTCAAATTGCTCGATGATAATCCAATATTATTGACTAAAAATGATCACAAATGACTTACCTCAAGTTTTTCCGTGAATTCTCTCTGAAAAATCGCCCAAAACCGTGTTGAAAATGTCCAAAATGACAAAAATATTGGAACCCTCTGTTTTTGTACACTGCCCAGCGTTTTCGCCTCTGCGGAGTACTTAACTGCATCTGCTGTCTCGCAGATGCAAGGTCCTACCCGCTTCTGCAGACAAAAGGCCCGCTTCTGTGGCCCCGCATTTGCAGCTGCCTAAGCCGCTTCTGCGAAAAGGCTCCTCCCTTCTCACTTCAGCTTCTGCGATCAACTCGTAGCAGGTGCGAGTCCGCTTCTACGGTCCTACGTGCGCACCAGCGACCTCTGCCCTTGCCAAGCCAATTCTGCTTTAGCGCAACCAGGCTCGCTTCTGCGAGCTCGCACCTGTGAGCCAATTTTCGCAGGTGCGATTCTATCAATAGGCAGCAGCAAGTTTCAATTGTTCTAAGTCCAAATTTGATTCGTTAACCATCTGAAACTCACCCCAGGCCCCCGAGACCTCAACCAATTATACCAACAAGTCCTAAAACATCATACAGACTTAGTCGAAGCCTCAAATCACATCAAACAATGCTAAAACCACGAATCACGCCCCAATCAAGCCTAATGAAACTAAGAAATTCCAACTTCTACATTCGATGCCGAAACCTATAAAATCAAGTCCGATTGACCTTAAATTTTGCACACAAGTCACAAATTACATAATGGACCTACTAAAATTTTCAGACGCCGATATCAAAAAGTTAACTCCCCGGTCAAACTTCCAAACTTAAATTTCTATTTTAGCTATTTCAAGCCTAGTTCAGCTACGGACTTCCAAATAATTTTTCGGACACGATCCTAAGTGCAAAATCACCATACGGAGCTATTGGAATCATCAAAATTCTATTATAGAGTCGTTTACACATAAGTCGACATCCGGACAACTATTTCAACTTAAGCTTTACATCTTGGAACTAAGTGTTCAAATTTCATTCTGAAGCCTCTCTGACAAGTCACATATTTATAATGTGAGACCCCATGTTAAGTTTTGGAGTCAAGCAAGTTGCGAAATAAGGGTCGGCGAAAGTTATCGTAAATTTCTCTAATAAATTTTCTAAACTTTGGGTCCAATGTATCAGACAATTTCTCCCAATATATAAAGAGTTATGGGACCCACAACCTACCGAATCGAAGTTCCACGTGTCTAGTTTGCAACCAAAAAAAACCTCACATCAAACCTACATCGGAGTAAAAAGTTATGACCGTTTTACTGCAGACTATCAAGGCTGAAACAGGGTCGCGAACCGGGTCGGGTCAAGCAAGTATTATAAGTCGGCAAATTCGACTTTTCAGACCCAAAAACATTTCAGTTTCGTCCTAAAACAATAAGAAAGCTGAAGAGAATGCTCCATGCTGTTCTTGAGTGATTAAGGTGCGTCTTTAACGATTTCTACCGTTAAAATTTGCCCTCATGCCTAGAAACGCAATTTCTACGCTTTGCAATCGTCTCCCCCTTCTATTAGCTGTGTTTGGAGCTATTCTTAGAAGATAGGAATTTGATATCCTTGCTGGTTCTTCAGGTTTTATACTTGGTTTTCCAAGGTAATCATCTTGGGACTCTTTTATGATCGTTTTTACAAAGTTCTACGGACGTTTCGTCAAGTTAGGGTTACATGGCAAATCTGCCGATTTAAACTCAATTATGAACTGTTTATAGGTGCGTATAAGCTGCATATATATAGTGTTTGCGAAGCTTAGGACGTAAGGAACAACTTCTGTGAAGGAACTACAGGCATTCAGACGTTCGTTGGAAAGGTATGTTAAGGCTAAGCTCCGTCCTTCCTTTTAGCACGAATTCTGGGAAATTCCTAAGACGTCAAATGTGATATTTTACTATTCATTGTTAGAAAGACCTTCTGTGAAAGGCATTGGGATTGTAGCTGGAGTATTTTCATGATGCTATTAGGTTGATATTCCACTCATTCGGTTAAATAGGGTATTCGACATCTATATAAGTCATTTTGTCGACTTTCTTTACTATATGTCTATATATATGAATTCTTATTCATCTTTGGGTTGTGTGACAACAAAAAAAGGAATAAAGGCATTTAGTATTTGCGATCAGTCCTTCTTCCTTGTTAAAGTGTAATTTAAAATCTCTAAAGTGACACGTCGATTATGAGATCATGAGAATAAGTGTACCTATGAACCAAGATTGGCTAAGTTCTTGTTATGGCCTACTATGTGCATTCAAAGTTCGTATCATACATGGCATATTATGCATGGACTTCGAGCTATAATCGGAGGTAAGGGGCCTATTTTCCCAAAAAATTATATATATTGTACAGATGGCCATAGGTTGGCAATATGATACCGGTTAGCTACCGGAAGAGACCCCCATTGCTAGCATTTAGTTGGGTATGTCATGCATTTGCATCAATATATATGTATTCACGACATACGATTACACGAACATACCATGCATATTTGATTACTATGAAGTCGGATGTCGGCCATGGAGGCTATCAGAGTTTTAGTGTCAGGTGGTATCTCTATTACTTTTTTGTTTTTTACATATGCTATGTATGACTCTACTGCCTGCCTTACATACCAGTACATTTTTATTCGTACTGATGTCCCGTTGCCTGGGGACACTACATTTTTGTTTCGTGCGTGCAGGTCTAGATAGGGACTCTGATCGACCCCTCCGCTAGGATTTCGAGGTTCAGTTGTGAGTTGGTAACCTCCACCTCTTTATGGAGCTTTCATAGAATGGTTACTTTTGTTATACAGTTTGGGTATAGTCGGGGCCTTGTCTCGACAGTGCTTGTGACACTCTTAGAGGCTATTGTGGACACAGTATTCTGGGTTTCTTTTTGTAGTTTTCAGTTTCCAGCCCATAGGCTTGGCATGTATATATATTTGTGTAGGCATGTATGTCTCCAATCGCGACCTCGTCGGCCAGCTAGTACTTTATTATTTTGGCTCATCTACCTTCGTTTATATGGCTTATTGTTATTCAAGTCATGACCTTAATGGTCCAGACTTAGTATTTCAGATGTTGTGCTGCCCGACCTGTTGGGACCTCAGTTTAGTTAGCTAGTATGTTTAGTGGCTAACTCGACCGAATATAGTATCGAGTGCCAGTCGTGCCTCCCCTAGTTTGGAGCGTGACAAACTTGGTATCAGAGCAGGTCGTATCCCAGGGAGTCCACAAGCCGTGTCTAGTAGAGTCTTGCTTATGGGTGTGTTGTGCACCACACTTATAATCAGGAGCCTATGAGGCATTTAGGAATGGTTACGTTTCTTTCAATTAATAGATCGTGTTATAGAGCGAAGTTATAAGAACATATGAAATCTAAATCGTGCTTTGTGTTTCTTATCTAACAGGCTACCTACGCTCAGGAGATGGCACAGCGAGAGATAGGTATGGATCCGGGGGAAGGTACCAGTCGTTCCCCACCCGGTCAGAGGGATAGATTTCGCTTAGAGGAACACAGTGAGTCTCCAGTACCCCTAGTTTCAACTTCCCCAGCACATGTTGGAGCCCCGGGAGATGCAGTACCCCCAGCCTCACTAGTTTCATTAGTACCTACGGCAGCTAGAGACACAGGACCTCCAGCACTTATTGCCTCCCCCCCCATAAGAGACTGGAGAGCAGGGGATGAGGGAGGCAGTTCAGTTGCTGACTAGGATGGTTTCTATTCATGAGCGACACCTAGAGATGGGAGCAGATTCCCGGAGAGATCGGACAGGAAGCTCGATAGTACGAGAGTTTCTTCATTTGGCCCCTCCATTATTTACAGGATCCAGTTCCACTGAGGATCCCCAGGACTGTATAGACCAAATGTATAAAGTATTGAGGGTGATGCATGCCTCCGTCACCGAGGCTGTGGAGTTGGCTTCTTTTCGACTACGTGATGTAGCTGTCCTATGGTATGAGGCATGGGAGAGATCTAGAGGACCTAATGCTCCGCCAGCAGAGTGGGAGGACTTCTCTGAGGCTTTTCTAGCCCATTATTTTCCACGGAAGGTTCGGGAGGCCCGTCTTGACCAGTTTCTTAACCTGAAGCACGGGGATATGAGTGTGAGGGATTATAGCCATAAGTTTAATTCTTTGGCGAGGTATGCACCAGATATCGTACGTACCATGAGGGCTAGAGTTCATCATTATGTGGATGGTTTGGGGGATCATCTTATTAGAGATTGTAGGGTAGCATCCCTATCGGATGATGTAGATATTTCCCGCATACAGGCTTTCGCTCAGACTACAGAGTACCTTTCCCGTCGGATTCGTGATACTCGTAAGGATAGAGAGCAGAGTAAGAGGGCTCGTATTATAGGTTTTTTAGGGAGCCACAGGGTGATTTTAGGCCCCCACTCCATCGATATCCACCTCAGTCAGCAGGTAGTTTCCCACCCCAGATGCAGGGCCAACGGTTTGATCGATAATTCAGTCAGGACCGGGGCAGAACTCAGGCCAGCCTGAGGGCCGTCGACAGGAGCGTTCCGCACAAATGAGACAGCCTACTCCTCCATGTACTCAGTGCGGTAAGCTGCACACCGGGCAGTGTAGACAGGGTACGAGTGCATGTTATCATTGTGGGCAGACAGGACATTTTATTAATCGGTGCCCGGGGTTAGGGAGAGGTGCACCAGCTCAGCCTTCAGGATCCACAGCAGCCTCTTCGCCCTCAGTCCGTGCTCCCCGACCAGGTCCACAGTCTACTCAGGGCCGTGGTAGGGGGAGAGGTGGAGGAGACACCTCAGGTTCTAGTGGTGGCCAGAACTGCTTTTATGCATTCACAGGCCGACAGGATTCAGAGGCATCCCCAGATGTTGTCACAGGTATATTGACAATACATTCTCATGCCATTTATGCATTGATAGATCCCGGCTCTACATTTTCATATATTACTCCATTTATTGACATGAGATCTGAGTTGTTGGCACAGTCAGTTGAGGTGTCTACGCCAGCTGGCGACTCTATTGTAGCTAATCATGTCTATCGAGGTTGTACAGTGTTAATTAATGACCGTCCAACCTCTGTTGATTTAGTTGAATTAGTTATGTTAGACTTCGATGTCATTATGGGTATGGATTGGTTGGCAGCTTGTTATGCCAATATTGATTGTCGTGCAAAGTTGGTCCGATTTTATTTTCCTGGTGAGCCTGTCCTTGAATGGAAAAGTAATGCAGCTACGCCCAAGGGTAAGTTTATTTCCTACCTTAGGGCTCGGAAGTTTATTGCTAAAGGCTGTATATACCATCTGGTTCATGTCAGGGATATAGATAAGGAGCCAGCGACTCTTCAGTCGGTTCCTAATGTGAATGAATTCTCGACGGTATTCCCTGACGAGCTTCCAGGAATTCCCCCCGAAAGGGAAATCGATTTCGCTATAGATTTGCTTCCTGATACATAGCCTATATCTATTCCTCCCTACAGAATGGCTGCTGCCGAGCTAAGCGAATTGAAGGAACAACTGAAGGACTTGCTCAATAAAGGCTTTATTAGGCCAAGTACATCCCCATGGGGTGCTCCGGTGCTCTTTGTTCGAAAGAAAGATGGCTCCTTGCGGATGTGTATTGACTACAGGCAACTAAATAAAGTCACTATCAAGAATAAGTATTCTCTTCCACGGATTGATGACTAGTTCGACCAGTTACAAGGTGCCAAATGCTCTTCGAAGATCGACTTGCGATCCGGTTATCATCAGCTACGAGTAAGGGATATTGATATCCCAAAAACAACATTTAGGACGAGGTATGGCCATTTTGAATTCCTTGTCATGTCTTTCGGGCTTACAAATGCCCCAGCAGCCTTTATGGATTTTATGAATTGGGTATTCAAACCATTCTTAGATGAATTTGTGATTGTGTTTATTGACGACATCCTGATATATTCACGACCGGAAGCCGAGCATGCGGACCACTTGCAAGCTGCATTGCAAACACTCCAGAACTACAGGTTATATGCTAAATTCTCTAAATGTGAATTTTGACTAACTTCTGTAGCTTTTCTTGGTCATGTTATTACCGGCGATGGTATCAAGGTGGATGGCCAAAAGATTGAAGCTGTGATGAGTTGGTCGAGGCCCTTGAATCCGACAGAGGTTCGTAGCTTTTTAGGCTTGGCAGGATATTACCGAAGGTTTTTGGAGGGATTTTCCTCTATCTCTGCACCATTGACAAAACTGACACATAAGGGAGCTAAGTTTCAGTAGACTGACGCATGTGAACAAAGTTTTCAGGAGCTAAAGAAAAGGCTTACGACGGCACCTATCTTGACTCTTCCGGATGGCACGGAGGGTTATGTTGTATATTGTGATGCCTCGAGAATTGGCCTAGGTTGTGTTCCTTATGCAGCATGGTAAGGTTATCGCGTACGCCTCTAGATAGTTGCAGAAACATGAACAGAACTATCCTACGCACGATCTTGAGTTAGCCGCAGTTGTCTTCGCCCTAAAGATTTGGCGGCATTATTTATATGGGGTTCATATTGATGTTTTCACCGACCACCAGAGCCTTCAGTATTTATTTAAACAGAGGGAGCTGAACCTACGACAAAGAAGAAGGCTAGAATTACTAAAGGACTATGATGTTGATATTTTATATCATCCCGGCAAAGCTAATATTGTTGTTGATGCCCTTAGCCGGAAGTCCATGGGTAGTCTAAGCCATGTTGAAGCTGATAAGGTCAAGATGACCAAATATCTATGCCAGCTAGCTAATTTGCAGGTGCGTTTGGTAGACGCAGAGGGTGGACGCACTCTTGTTCAAAATACAGCAAAATCTTCTTTTGTTACTGAAGTGAAAGAGCGACAACACGAGGATCCTGAGCTAATAAAACCGAGGGAAAGTATTCCACAGCAGCGACAACCTTTATTTGAGTTAACTGGAGATAGAGTCCTTAGATACTAGGGCCGCTTATGTGTACCGACAGTTGGAGAGCTCCGCGCCAAGATTCTTTCGGAGGCCCATTATTCTAGATATGCAGTTCCCCCCGGAGCGACAAAGATGTATTGGGACCTTCGACAGATCTATTGGTGGAATGGGATGAAAAAAGATATCGCGGAGATGGTAGCCCAATGTCCCAATTGCCAGCAAGTTAAAGCCGAACATCAGAGGCCTGGAGGTCTAACTCAGTATATTGAACTTCCATTATGGAAATGGGACATGATAAATATGGACTTCATCACTGGTTTGCCTCGCACTCCACGGAGGTATGATTCTATTTTGGTAATTATTGATAGGCTTACAAAATCTGCTCATTTCCTGCCAGTCAGGACGACATATTCAGCCGAGGATTATGCCAAGCTTTACATTCGAGAGATTGCTCGCCTTCACGGAGTACCATTATCTATTAGCTCTTATCGAGGGGCTCAATTTACAGCACATTTTTGGAAATCTTTTCAGAAGGTCTAGGCACGCAGGTAAATCTTAGCACCGCTTTTCATCGGCAAACTGATGGACAGGCAAAGCATACTATTCAGACAGTTGAGGATATGTTACGTGCCTGCGTGCTAGATTTTAAAGGAAGTTGGGATGATCATCTACCTCTTATTGAGTTCGCTTATAATAACAGCTTCCAAGCTAGTATTCAGATGGCCCCTTACGAAGCACTATAGGGGCGGAGGTGTAGGTCGCCGATCGGTTGGTTTGAGGTCGGGGAAGCAGAGTTTCTAGGTCCTAATTTAGTCTAGCAAGCAATGGAAAAGGTAAAACTTATTAGAGACCGGCTGTGTACAGCACAAAGTCGGCAGAAGGCTTATGCAGATGTTCGACGACGAGACTTAGAGTTTGATCTAGGAGATTGGGTTTTCCTGAAAATATCGCCTATGAAGGGCGTCATGCGATATGAAAAGAAGGGGAAGCTCAGCCCCAGGTATGTTGGACCGTATAAGATTATTTGGAGGATTGGTAAGGTGGCGTACGAGCTTGATTTGCCTTCAGAATTGGAAGCAGTCCATCCTGTGTTTCATGTATCTATGTTGCGAAAGTGCATTGGAGATCCTTCACGTATTACGCCCATGGAGGGTATTCACATTGCTGAAGACTTATCTTATGCAGATGTACCAGTAGCTATTTTAGATCGGCAGGTAATAAAGCTTCGAACTAAAGAAGTGGCTTCCGTGAAAGTGTTATGGCGAAATAACAACATCGAGGAAATAACCTGGGAAGCTAAGGAGGAAATGAGGAAGAAGTTACCCCACCTATTTACGACTTAAGGTGAGTCGCATTTAAATTTCTTATTTCGAGATAGCTATACGAAGCCTAGTAGTTGGAATCTTCAGAATTAGATTTATGCTCAGCAATGTAATAAATATAGCCTTGCAAATAACGTATTAGCGAAAAAGAAATGAAACCAAGGAATTGACTTGACCCATTCGCGGACGAATGTTCTTAAGGGGGGGAGACTGTGAGATCCCATGTTAAGTTTTGGAGTCAAGCAAGTTGCGAAATAAGGGTCGGCGAAATTTATCGTAAATTTATCTAATAAATTTTCTAAACTTTGGGTCAAATGTATCAAAAATTTTATATATAAAGATTTATAGGACCCATAACCTACCAAATCGAAGGTCCACGCGTCTAGTTTGCAACCAAAAAAACCTCACATCAAACTGACATCGGAGTGAAAAGTTATGACCGTTTTACTGCAGACTATCCAGGCTAAAACCGGGTCGCGAACCGGGTCAGGTCAAGCAAGTATTATAAGTCGGCAAATTCGACTTTTCAGACCCAAAAACATTTCAGTTTCGTCCTAAAACAGTAAGAAAGCTGAAGAGAATGCTCCATGCTGTTGTTGAGTGATTAAGGTGCATCTTTAATGATTTCTACCGTTAAAATTTGCCCCCGTGCCTAGAAACGCAATCTCTACACTTTGCAATCGTTTCCCCCTTCTATTAGCTGTGTTTGGAGCTATTCTTAGAAGATACGAATTTGATATCCTTGCTGGTTCTTCAGGTTTTACACTTGGTTTTCCAAGGTAATCATCTTGGGACTCTTTTATGATTGTTTTTACAAAGTTCTACGGACGTTTCGTCAAGTTAGGGTTACATGGCAAATCTATCGATTTAAACTCAATTATGAACTGTTTATAGGTGCGTATAAGCTGCATTTATATAGTGTTTGTGAAGCTTAGGACGTAAGGAACAACTTCTGTGAAGGAACTACAGGCATTCAGACGTTCGTTGAAAAGGTATGTTAAGGCTAAGCTCCGTCCTTCCTTTTAGCACGAATTCTGGGAAATTCCTAAGACGTCAAATGTGATATTTTACTATTTTATTGTTAGAAAGACCTTCTGTGAAAAGCATTGGGATTGTAGCTGGAGTATTTTCATGATGCTATTAGGTTGATATTCCACTCATTCGGTTAAATAGGGTATTCGACATCTATATATGTCATTTTGTCGGCTTTCTTTATTATATGTCTATATATATGAATTCTTATTCATCTTTGGGTTGTGTGACAAAAAAAAAAAAAGAATTAAAGGCATTTAGTATTTGCGATCAGTCCTTCTTCCTTGTTAAAGTGTATTTTAAAATCTCTAAAGTACACGTCGATTATGATATTATGAGAATAAGAGTACCTATGAACCAAGATTGGCTAAGTTCTTGTTATGGCCTACTATGTGCATTCAAAGTTCATATCATACATGGCATATTATGCATGGACTTCGAGCTATAATCGGAGGTAAGGGGCCTATTTGCCCAAAAAATTATATATATTGTACAGATGGCCATAGATTGGCAATATGATACCGGTTAGCTACCGGAAGAGACCGCCATTGCTAGCATTTAGTTGGGTATGTCATGCATTTGCATCAATATATATGTATTCACGACATACGATTACACGAACATACCATGCATATTTGATTACTATGAAGTCGGATGTCGGCCATGGAGGCTATCAGAGTTTCAATATCAGGTGGTATCTCTATTACTTTTTTTTTTTTACATCAGCTATGTATGACTCTACTGCCTGCCTTACATACCAGTACATTTTTATTCGTACTGATGTCCCGTTTCCTGGGGACACTGCATTTTTGTTTCGTGCGTGCAGGTTTAGATAGGGACTCTGATCGACCCCTCTACTAGGATTTCGAGGTTCAGTTGTGAGTTGGTAACCTCCACCTCTTCCTGGAGCTTTCATAGAATGGTTACTTTTGTTATACAGTTTGGGTATAGTCGGGGCCTTGTCTCGACAGTGCTTGTGACACTCTTAAAGGCTATTGTGGACACAGTATTCTGGGTTTCTTTTTGTAGTTTTCAGTTTCCAGCCTATAGGCTTGGCATGTATATATATGTGTGTAGGCATGTATGTCTCCAATCGCGGCCTCGTCGGCCAGCTAGTACTTTATTATTTTGGCTCGTCTACCTTTGTTTATATGGTTTATTGTTATTCAGGTCATGACCTCAATGGTCCAGGCTTAGTATTTCAGATGTTGTGCTACCCGATCTGTTGGGCCCTCAGTTTAGTTAGCTAGTATGTTTAGTGGCTAACTCGATCGAATATAGTATCGAGTTCCAGTCGTGCCTCCCCTAGTTTGGGGCGTGACATATAATTGAACACAGGATAAGCAGTAAATGGGGGAGCGGGATTGTAATACTCAAAACGATTGGCCGGGTCGTTACATTAATGTGATGGTATCTTACCGAGCACTTCTTTGTGGACGATATTTTTATGTGTGTACATTTCCTCCTAATAATTTTGTTGCTTTACCTTAAATAAAACTCTTGTTGTCGATCTTGATATCCCTCTTAAAAGCGCAACACTCAGTTGTTTGTGCAAGAAAATATATTGCAGTAAATATAGTCTAATATTTAGGATGTTTGTCCTTGTGCTTATTTATTATATTTGCAAAACATAAACCTACTAAAAATTTCACACAAATTTAAAAGGATATTCTTAGTTTCGGAAGACCAAATTTGAATTCAGAGATAAGAATATACTTACAAGCACATTGACTAGTATCATAATTTTTGCATGTATGACGTTATTGTCAAAACTTCTATATACCATATGTGTGCTATTACATAAGTTATTCGGCTATCTAAGTTTTTCAATAGCATGACATGCATATTTTTCTTCAAAATCAACCTATATACAATAAGATTAATTTTAATTTAGTCTATTATATATACGGTGATACTAACATATGTAAGAAATAATAAACTTGACAATAAACATGTATGGTAGAAGACCATTTGATAGGATATTAACGTATTTAAGTTTTTTTCTTGGTAGTAATTATTGGTATCATTTTCTGTTGAGTCAAAAATTGAAAAAAAATTATTTGTACTATAAAATTTTGCAATCAACCTTTTATTTAGTTGATCAACATATTCATTTCTGCTAGCTAAGATAGCTTTTTAATTCTATCATGCGATTTGCACAAATTGCATTTTAATCTAATAATAGAAATATTTCTCTTATTAAATGCACCACTATTATCATTGGGGTTGATAACCAAGTATTTAGGAAGAATCAAATCATCTTTTATTGGATGCTCTTCTTCGTTTCTGACACGAAGCAAGAAGACGCTGAATACTGGATATGTTCTTACTTTATATTTTTGTTAGTTGAATCTTTTTTATTTGAAGCTGAAGTATAATTTTGGCAAGCTAGCTTTTACAATTTCTACTTTTGTCGATTTTGGAACTGCTGGTAGTACTTGACATAAATCACCCCCTCCCAAACCATTAATTTTTCACCAAACGGTTCATAAATATCCAATATATCTCTAGAACTCCGGGCAATTATTTCGATCGTTTGACACTTAGCCGTCAATGCTTCATCCTATATTATCAATTTTGCTTTTCTTATAAATTTAGCATCATTGCTTTGTTTTGATATATCGTGATGGTTATTTAAGTTGTTTGAAGAGGAATATCAAATCTGAAGTGGGTGGAATCACAATAAAATCGTTATTGGTACACCACTTGCTATTATTGCTAACAGTATCATGCCTCTTCATATGATATTTACAAGTAATGCATGACACAAAAATATCATTTTGATTTCTCCAAAGGCATCTACAAAGAATAATTCCGCTATACCAGAGTCTACTCTTTATAATATAGTCTTGAAAGCTTCTTCTTGTTTATGATTTAGCTTTGATTGTGCTTCCTCGGACACATGTATAGTATTTTGATTCTTAATATTATACTAACCTTTACTTTGTGTTCTAATTTTTTAATCTCTAACGCTTTTTTTATGGAATAAATTTTTGTATCCTAAGATTTGTTTTTAACTTGAATAAGAATTTTACTCATACGATGAATTTAAAAATAATTGAATTGGATTCTCTTGCTAAATAATTAAATAAAAGATCTAATTATTTGATTTTAACATAAAAAATAACTTATTCTATGTTGATTCATATCTTAATTAGTTTATCTCTTGTTTTGGATATTTATTCATAATTATAATTATATCCACCATAAATTTTATTTTCAAAGAGTAAAAGATTGATATGGCATTTCACTTTTAGATCTTTATGTTTGTAGAATCGTTAGTGGTGTTAACTCTTACCAACCATTTTTTTTTCTTTCTCACACATTTATATTCTTAAATATTTTCTTAGTTGTTGTTTAATAATTGGGTATTTTTCAGTATTACACGAAAAATTAATTAAAAAATATTATTTGAGTAGGAAAATAGTTCAAATATTATATAAAAATATATTATCGTGAGGATATTTTTTTTCTCAATTTCAACTTTTTATGCCGTACATTTCATTTTTTTTAAATTTTTCTTGGTATTGGACATTATGGAGTGGTAATGTATTGTCAATATGGAAGATTCTTATCAAATTAATTTTATTAAACCTTCCTACATATTTTTAATAAAAATTTAATAGACAAAATTTTATTAATTTTATTAATTTTGAAAATTTAAATATTAAAAATTTGCATCGAAAGTATTATAGTCCAAAAAATAGGTTATTGCAGTTATGTCCTTATGAGTTATTCCATTTAATAGTTTAGGGCTATTTTGGTCTATTAATATTATATTTGTACTTTTATAATAATATAGGCTCTCCTTATTCTAAATCGATTTGGACAATATAATACATTCTCAGATTAAATTAGTAAAAGGACATTATAATACGTTTCAAATTAAATTAGTAAAAGAAATTTTTAAGAGGTATATCCTAAAAGTCATAGGATTATATGACTAAAAATATGTCTCTACCCCGAAAGTAATTATATTAAAAGAAAATAAAACGTGTTCCGAAAGGTATTAGGTATACATGCTAATATGTAGTATTATATGTCTATGCCCCAAAGTAATTATATTAATCGGATTCCTAGAGGTAATCATGTAAGATTTCTAACGTGTAGTATTATGTTCTAAAACTAATAGGATTATAAGGTTAATATCTAGAATTCCGGTTATGTTCTTTTATTATAAGTTATTATGCTTAATATTATAAGGTTATTTTTGTAAACCGATATTATATTTATGCTTTTATAATAATATAGATATAGATATAGATATAGATAGATAGATATAGATATAAATAGATGTTAGAATCCACAGTTGTGGGGTTTCTTGCGGAGAAAATGACATAAATAGTTCCTTAAGTTCTGGGTAGATTTAAAATGGTCCTTCAAATATAGTTTGAGCATATTTAATCCTTTACCTTTATAAGAAATGAACAGTTTAGTTTCCGTTAACAAATACCCTAACACCGTCAGTTAGAACTAACAGATTGTATCCCATGAGATGAAATTCAGGTGAGCAAATATCTGTGACCAATCGGTTTCTTCTCCACGTTAATGCTCAAGAGTATATTTTTGTGGAAAAACGGAGTTGTAGCTTAGTAGGGGGGGAAAGAAACAAAGGAAGACTCCATAATTCGAAAGCTACAAATTTAGGTAAGAAGATCCTCTTATTCAAAAAGCTCAATCTAAGTAGTGAAACTGATGTAAAAAGCTTGATTTTTTAATGAGATATATAAGTTTTAATCTGGGGGAAAAGATTAAAATCCATTAGGAGAAGCTCATACGTTGGCAATAGAGTTTTTCTTGGGCAAATCTATCAGCAAATCTTCCTTTAAATTGAAATCCTACTGCTGTAGGAAGGATGAAACCTATTAGAGAAGGATTAATTTTTTGCTAATGTTAAGGAATGACTCTTCCTTGTGTTATCACAATTACTGTGATTCGATTATTGTGTGATATTCATCTACTTCATATGCCTTTTCAGTTTGAGATATCAGTATCAGTTCATAGTAAAAACAATGCAATCTTGATTTTGTATGGTAAAGATAAGTTTTAATCTGGCGAAAAGATTTTAATTTATAGGAGAAGCTCATAGGCTGGGAATAGGTTTTCTTTCCTGGCACATTGTTCTTTTTGGTTGCATATTATACAATTTCTGTTTGATAATAAACCTATATTTTATTTATTTATTTTTTATTTTTCTGTAGTATCAAAAGCTACAAACTTTTTTGCCATAAATTATCAAAAGCTACAAATTTTGGGTTAAAACTTATTTATCAGTGCCTGTATTCTAACCAGAGGTTACTTGATCCGAACTTGGTAAGCTGAACTATTTATGAGGTAATATAACCAAACAGGACTGAAGATGGTATAAATGTATTCAATAATAATTGGAATGAAATATTTTATTGTGTTGCAATGAATGACATTTTTGGAAGCTATTGTGTATGAAATGGTATAAATGGATGATCCATGGCATCAATCATTTTATAAGTTTTCTGTTTTTTTTAATCAAGAAGCATGACAGCTACAGTGATATGTATTCTGGTACAATTAGCTTCTATTGAGCACCCAAATGCTTCTATTAGTAAAATACAGTTTGTGCAAACATGTGGAAACTTTTGACTTAAAAGTTATTTGTAATTTTTCACAACAGGACAAAGGCTATTGGTATAATTGGGACTCAATTCTTTTACTTATTGGTTTCCTTTTGGCTTATGATATTTGAATTGACTTCATTTCTTTTTGTACTATTTTCAGCTGATTGTCCTAGGTTTGGAGATGGAAAGCAGTATAAAGAATGAACTCTACCCTGACACCTTCCATATGTCAAATCTTCAATCAAGTCTTAGGTCGACTAGCGATACAAACAACAATGATTCACATGGTATGAACTTCAGCTGATTGCTTCAACTGATAATTAAAATTAGAAATGCATTTGGTATTAAGATTTGAATATCAAATAGATTGCCGTTAATAAAAGAGGTATGATACGGTGCTCTTATTCCTGGGATTGCATGTTTATTTGAATAACCATCGAAGTGGAAAACTGAAGGCCTTCATTGGCATTTTAAAACGTTATATTATAAAAAGGTCTTCTTTGCTGGGCTGCTGGCTACTCTCAGCAGATTTGGATGATAGCAAATTTGAGCTTCTGTTGATTAACCAATGCTTTTTCCTCTCTTTTCCTTTCTTTGTTTGCCTAAGATTAATTAAAATTGAAAGAACTGTATCTCTCCTGTCCTTTCCTATTCTTTCATTTCAAACATTTTAAAACTTTATTGCGATTTGTGAATAATTATGTTAGTTAAATGCTGCTAAGTGGAGATATTCCCGTATTTATGTATGGTTTACTTAGTTGGCTCTCTCCAGCACATAGTTGTGTTAATAGCACTGACTGTGATTAACATCTAATTTCAGACAGCGATTGGGACGACGTGTGGAATGATGATGGAGATTTGTGTCATGATTCTACTGATAAACCATCTGAAATGGACAGGGAATGGCAGAGGCGGCATGACCAATTCCATACTGTATCCTTACAAGTTTAATCTGACTGAGAGTATCCAGAAAAACATAACTAGATGTATTCCTTTTGGTTGCAAATTCAATTTGTATTTGGTAATTCCTGATGAATTATCAGATTGGATACCGTGATGGTCTTATGGCAGGGAAAGAAACTTCAGCACAAGAGGGATTTAACATCGGTTTTAGGGACTCTGTATATGTTGGATACAACTGGGGTCTTGTCAGAGGTATCACTAGGTGAGTATGAGTATCTCTTTGATGGAATTTGTGGAGATTTGAGTTTGTATTACCAACTACAAATTTTCTTCATGCTGGGTTGGATTTAAATTTGATCTTCCCTCTTTTTGTTTTCTTCCTCTTTGTTAAAGTGGTTTTGCCTCTCTTCCTGATGGCTTGAAAGAAAGAATGGTTGATACTAAGGAAATCCAGAATAAGTTCCAACACTTACACGAGTCTGTGCAATCTCTTTCAACAACGGAAGTGCTTAAGGTGTTCCATGATTATCTGTCAAAGAAATCGGAAGAGAGTGGTAAAGATGATAAATCCAGGTCCTGCTTGGCCGATGCCAATGACCTCAGCCCCGATGACTATCTTCCGGACCATTACCAGAAAGAGCTACAATCACTTATTGATGAATCAGGGCTCACATTGCACTTAGACACAAAGCAATAGTTTTTCCTTCAGAAGTGATGTTTTTCCATCATACTCCATGAAAATTGCATTCAGAAGAAAAAAGATAGTATACTTGAATGCATAGTTTGTATGTGGAATATTTCCATTTTCTAATATTATATTCAATGTTTAAGTTAAAGTTGTGTGGCATTTTGAAGAGTAATAAAAAATTACTTTTTGACATGTTTGAGCTTGGCCCCATGAACTTACAGAAGGAAAAAAGGAATCTAATGCTGCTAAAATTTTAGAAATTGGAAGTTTTTGATTCAAGAGAAAAGATATCAGTGTATTGCTATTGTTACTGCATAGGAGAATAGCCTGTTGAAAAGAGTTGAAATCACAGGTCTCATAAAGAAAGTCCAGCACCTTATAGTTCATCGCTAAATTGTCTGATGTTTGCAGCTCAGCATTCCAGCCTTATGATTATACTATTAATAAAAAAATTGTGAAAGGAATGTAGCAAAGAATTAATATGAAGTGGAAATTGTGAAATAATACCCTAAAAACCCTGGCCTAAATATTGAAATGGAACAAGGTGCTGCATTTGGGTAGATTAGTGGATACTTAATGGCATGTCTAATGTCATCGATAAAGAATGATCAGTTGAAACATGAGAGAGCCGTATCTGAAATTAGGTAATCTTTAGGAGAAATGGCTAAAAGCTTATGATAGAGGTGACTTGGCTGAGCTGCAGTTGTTTCCTCTATACACGTGAAGCGACATTAAGCGTGCGGCTCATAGTGTTTAATTCATTCCTAGCGCGCAGTTGTGACCATTTTGTTGCTTACCTTACTTTGAAGTTAACTCTTTGAGCACTAGTAATAACCAATCTTTGAGCCGTTAAATTCAATTTGCTAATTTTTTATTACTGGTACCGTGCATGTTAAAGCATTTTATTGGCATTATTCAGATTGTAGCCGAGACGATAGCTGAAGATCACGGTATCATAACATTTCATGGATACATACATGAAATATTAGCCAACTGTTGCTAAAGCCATAGATGAAAATACATAAAACCCTTACCAACACTAAACTAAAGCATGGATAGGCATCATCCTCGACAAATAAGCATAATAGCATGTTCTATCAAATTATTGGAGAATCCATGATGATGTTTTTCATCATTCAATCCCAATCAACTCCCTTCATGCCATTAAGCTGAAATCTTTGCACATGCTGGAGGGTTGTGACTTGTGAGCAGCAAGCCAGTTGTTCCTGGACCTAAACAAACAGTTGCTCCTGGACCTAAGAATCTTGTTTGCTCCTAGAAATGTATTTTTTCTCCGGCTTTCTTGGCCTGACAGGCTTAATTTATAAAGAACTTGCTCCCCGCTGATGTCCACCTGTGCCACAATGGAAACATGTGTTTCGATCTGTAACTCATCTATGGAAACAACTTTATGTAATTTAAGATTTTATCCTTATCCTACTAGTTTGATTATGAGCTACAGGGACAGGATTGTATCAAATTCTGCGAGTTTGTAACTGACCTTGAACTGGCATCGGCGACAAGCTTGAATTGGTCTAGAATGTGCAAATCCTGCTGCGCTGCGCCTGAGTTCCCATTTAGATGTTGGCATGACTGTTTCAAAAGCTTCCACGAGCAATGCTACCTTTCTCTTGCGAGCTGGTGCAAGTTTGTCCACTGCTCGTCGGAGTGCAAAATCAACCATCCAGTCCTCTGCATTTTTTCTGTCATCCATCATCTGATGCTTGAGATCAACTTTCTCCGCTTCTGGATCTGGCTCCACTGGCAGGAAATTTGGTGCTCGTGGATTGAATTCTTTTGATTCCCCTGGCTCCTCAAGGTCAATGCGCCTGCTATGCCTCTGAGGTTTGTGTAGCTCTCAGACAGTTCTACACTCGAATCATATTAATGTGTCTTCTTATCTTTAAATCTTGTTGCATCTTTGATTTGGTTCAGCTTTTCCTCACATGCCTCAGCTGTTGAATCTGCTTCGACACCAGAAGCGTTTTCAGTTCTCTTGAGATCTGCATCCACTACCAATTGTTTATCTTTACTGCCATGATCATTGTCACAGCAATCTGTTTTTGTTTCCACGTCTTCCATCTTGACAGCAATGTTTTCATCAGAACTTTTTTGATTGTCCTTGCATATTTCATCTTGTACTTCATTGAAATTGCAAACATTTAGCTCTTGATACCCCATAAGTGTAGTTGCATCATCATCTTGAAGAGTTGTATAGTCCTCGCAAGAAGCTGAAATTTCATCTTCTAGACAGAAGGTAACAGCAACCTGATTATCCATTGTTGCTGCCTCGCGTCTGCTAGACGGGGACCGCGCTCATCTTCTGGCTTCTCAGCTATTTCCTGTTCCAGAAAGAAAGTGGCATCCAGAGAGTTATTTGAAGTGTCCTCAGACGCTTCAACACACTCATCAATGTCAAATTCTGTATGCGAACAGGCGGATTGTGAGTCATCATAATCATAACTTATTCCAGCGATGATACTTCGTTATCCAAGATATCTTCCAGAATAGATGATTTTTCCATAAACTCATCGCTGCCAACTGAATCATCAACCAGTGTGATGGGCTCTATATCATTTGAGATTGAACCTGTTTCGCCTTCGCTGTTTGCATAGTACTTCTCTACATCCCAGTCCATATCGGAAGCTTCAGACTCTTCTATATCTAATTCACTATTCATACTCAAGGATTCACAATCTGTTTCTTCTAGCACCTTCAATTAGATTTTCTGCAAGAGAGAAGCCAAGGATGCTAATTTCTGCTGAAATATCTTCTCTCTTTTGATCAAGATTGCCCTCTGTATCATCTTCTGCCTCTTCACTGCCTTCATCCGAAGTTGCTAGATCATCTGCCGAGTTTGTGTTTTTGCTAATAGTATCAGCCATATCTTCCCTTTCTTTTTTATAAATTTCGACAAAAAAATCTCGGTCGTCGTCTTCATTTGTCACAGGAGCTACCTCTGTAGGATTCACTATTTCGGTCGTCGTCTTCATTTGTCACAGGAGCTACCTCTGTAGGATTCACTATTTGTTTTGGTACATTAGCATTTAATCCTAATCCATGGGGATTAGCTCGACGGGGAGATAGGCATCCCAACTTGAAGTTCCTCTGAGTCTTTAATGCACGCCTTTTAGCTGACAAGAAAGACTTTAATGGAGGCAAAGGAGGGTGATGATGGCCATTAAGAGAGCAATATGTGTAGGGGCAGACCTTAAAAACAGAAGTTCCATCTGATTCTGTTGCTCCGGGATTAAGTTCAAGGTATGAAGGAAACTTAGCTTCTTTCAAAGTTGATGAACATGTTGCTCTTTCAACATGGAAGTTTTCACACAGAACAACAGCTGGGGAACATGATTTCTTGGCCGAAACTCTTACTGGTTTAAAACTAGGAGTTTTTGTCAGGGTGGTCCTCACTAGTTTCAAACTATAAGTTCTAGCTAAACTTCTTGTTGGTTTATTAACAGAAGAAGCTGAGCCTAACTTTGAGATATTGGAATTCTTTCTGCTAGAACTTTGAGAGTAAGTTTGAGGGCTCCTTGAACTAACCTGAGACTGCTCTTTCCTTGCAACAGAACTGCTGGTGGACTTCATATAATTTTGAGTAGATGTTGACTGCTGTTGCTGCTTCTTTGGTGTTGAAGAATTGGTAGTGGGATGAACAAGAGGCGGTGGCTTTCCTGGCTGAGGAACATGCCTTCTGAATTTGGGTGAGTGATAGATTTCATATTCTGAGAGCTTAGTTTTGCCTGATTTCTTCGTCATCTTTGGCTTAAGGTCAGCTCCTTTGTTCTTGATATCATGTTTTGGTGATATTGGTTAAGATGGTTTGAGGTTCATCATTTGTTTGTTGGCTTTAATATGATCAGCTTTGATATCAAGCTTTTTTGGAACCTTTTGTTTGCACCATCTTAGTTGGTTGAAAAAGATATAAAAGATAAGGAAAACCACAAGGATATTTGGATTTGAGGTAGGGTTTTCTTGGGTGTTTCTTCTTCTTGAGATAGAGACTTTCAGTTCATGAAGAAAGGCAGTTTTTGAAATCTCAACTACCAGAGATTCTAAGTTTATTTCCTTTGGTTTGCACTTAGCAGTCTTCTTTTTATTTTCTTGTCTTGTTTTCTTGTATGTGCGTGTGTTGTTGTTTTTT
>MCJB01007569.1:118108-149785 GCA_002018475.1 Nicotiana obtusifolia | reverse complement strand
GGGGTTGCTTTTTGGTGTTTGATTTGTCATGTGGGAAATTTTTAATAATACATATTAAGGTTAAGATAGAATTAGATGCTGACCTGCACTAATTGGGAGGTCATGGGGCCCTGTGTGCTTTTTGGCTTCTTTTATGCTTATTCCTTTTTTTTGGTTTCCCCGGTACCTAGGAGCTAGGCTAATTCGGATCTGTGCCAGAAAATTTCACTTTGGGAATAAAATATTTCTTACCAAAAGCAATTCCATATCTAGGACTTGAGCCCGAAGCATCTTGTTAAGGCCGGAGAAGTACTTATTACTCAACTACAACTTTTGATGATTCTTTTATCTTCGTCCTGGTATTTGGATGAATGTGATATGTGACAAGGAAAGGGAACTCAAACATATGGCACTGCGGAGATTTAATTTCTTAAAAGTATTAAGTGATGAGTCATTACATATTTCCAGTGTAATGTATTTAGGAAATGACTGAAGTATCCTCAATTTTATATAGTAAGGGATGGTAGTTTTTTCAGTAAACTAACTTGCCGTTTTGGGATGAGATTTGTTAGTTCTGTAAGTAAATAATTCACGATATATTGAAGCTTAAAAAAATTACAAGTTATAAAGAAAATCATCTTTTTTTTGAAAAAATGACAATGATAGGAGTAACGATTTTAGTTAAAGATCAGCTTTGTTGGCCAACCATAATGGCATAAAATAAGGGAGCATAATATATACTTTAGTTGATACAGATCTTTAATATACCCAAATCGTTTGTTTTCAAGTATTAGACCGTATAAAAAAAATCATTTTTCTAATTAAAAAGCTAAAATATGTAGAGGTAATTCTTGAAATATAATATCAGAGATGATGCTGATAATGGAGGATTCTTTTCTCTTTCTTCCTTCTTTTGCTTTATTAGATAAAGAAAAAAGAAACGAGAATATGGAGAAGACAAATCTTGTATTCTAGGGTGATTTAATTGACCATAGAAAATCCAAGGGGTCTTTTAATTTATTTTACTTTTTTTAAAGCAAAAAAAAAAAGGTTAGTGGAGATGGTCACGAAAAATGAATTCAGCTAATGGTCGGCCAAAAAGCTTGCCTATTGTAGGACCACCCACCCATGAGGAGGAGCGTCTTTAGGTACAGCAGGTTTTTCCAGACGCCCGGCACCTCTTTTCTCTTTGCTTTCTCTTTAAGGTAGAAAAAAGTAGTGCTAAACGTTTTTTCTTGAATAATGATCATGTTTGATACTTTTACTTTTTATCAATGAATTATTCTTGAATATCTAGGGGTCTTTTAAGTTCCAAAATAAGTTAGACAGGGATTGGTAAAGTAGAAATTTATATATAATGTAAAAATTAGTATTTCAATAATATAAGAATTATTTCTGTTAGACGTTATTTTAAGACGCTTGAGCCTGAATAGATGATGACATCTTTGTCATTTCAATAGTTTTAGTTCATGAATTGCTCATATATACATATTCCTATTTCATATTTTATCTCGAATAAAATAATATAACTTATATGAAAAAATATTTTAAATACATAATGCTCATTTGTTATAATTCAAGCTGAAAATCACATTAATCGATTGTTCTCAATGTTAATTTCAGTTCATGTCGAAGACACCGGACTTCGCCGATCAGTCAAGGTTTCAAATTTCCACACTCTTCAGGGTAATCATCTCATTTCTCGTTAGTTTTAATTAATTATTAATCTTGCATTTAGTAGTAATTATTGTGATGAATGTCCATTTGTTTAGGTTAATTAGTTCATTACATAATTAGTTATGTTCAATTATGTTAATTAGTTTAAATTGCATAAGTTTAATCAGTTAATTGATATGGTTTGGTTGATGCATTAGGGTTTTGTTCATATCCGTATGTTCTATTTTTGGTGTGGCTATTTGTCATAATTGAAACTATAGAGGGTTAGAAGAAGTAGGAAGATAAAAGATAATTTCTGTTTGGCTGTTTAAAAAGTTCTAGAATAGAATAGAAGATTTGGAAATGTAATTAAAAGGGAATTCAGGTAATTTTAGATTAAAAGGAGGTAATTTCAGAATTTAAGAGATGCTGAAAAGGGAGAAAAGGGACAGCTGTTAGGGAAAGATTTTAAAATAGGACAACTGTCCATTTTTAGTTAAAAAAGATGCCTTATTCCCTAAATTACAGGCGACATATTCTTCTATATCCCCCCGCCCCCCGGCACCCCCCCTCCTTAGGACAGTCGCTACACTGTATATAATAGACCAATTCCCTGCTGAAAAAGACGCAAAAGAAAATCCTCTGAAAAATCCAGAATCCTCTTTCATTTTGACACTGATTCTTACACTGATTTCTCAAAGGAAAACAACCTAAAAAGTTCCATCAAGCTGAGATTTGAGGTTGTTTCTTCTGCTTTGGTGCTGTTGATCTTGCTGAATTCATCTTGTGTCGATTTCTCTTAGCCTTTAGTTGGCAGAACTTTCAGTTTGTTTACAGGCTTAGGTACACATCTCACCTCTGTATATACTTTGATTTAAATTGAAGTGTTGACTCTTTTCTTTGAAATCATTTGCTACCTTCGCTTATGTTTACCGCCTATTTTATCTTGAGCATGAAAGGAGTGTTAGTCTTGATATAACAATTGTTTGAAGTGTTAGGATATACCATAAACCATGCGTATTGTTATAGTTTTCTTTATATTCAATTCAATAAGTTTTATTTTAAATTGATCATGTATTTGTCTCATTGCTTATATAGTAGATGATTTAGTGTATAGAGTTTAGCTTATGCAGGGAAGATTAAATCATTGGTTTTTATAAGTCATAAAGTTTATGCTCACAATCTAGTGATGGAATTGGACAAACCATCGGAATGATTGTAGCACAAGATTAAATATAATTTATCTTGATTATAGGACTAGTTTAATTCCGACTTCTTGTGCTAGTACATTTTGTAAGTATTGAACGGATCAAGTAGAGATAAGTGTTTTATACTAACTTAATAAAATAATTTCTCTAGTAAATTCAATGTACTTATACTCTTAATCTTGATATAATTATTATTAGTTGTGTACGTCATTTATTGTTTTGATTTATTAAAAGACGAGATTCTTTTGTGGGTTCATAAGCCTAGTAAATTGGACAATAATGATATATATTGACGAAATAAGCTTGTAAGTTTTCATGTGTAAACTCGGCCGATGGATTTTGTATCCGACACATGGAATAAGCTAAGCGAAAGTTTAAAGGAAGTAATCGATAAATTAAATTGTTAGTAATTTAATTTGATCGATTAGTATCTGAATCTTAACATGGGGAATTAAATAAGGTTTTATGGAAGAATTTTGAAATTGAACTAAGGAGTGCAATTACGAATTTTTAGTGGAATAATTCGTAATTTATTATGGTAGAAATTAATTTCAAATTTCGAAATTAATTTCATAATAGGAAGCCTTGTTAATTATATTATGTGGTCCCTACTGTACCTAAATAATAGGAAATAAAGGAAATATTTCCTTAGTGGAAGAAGAAAACCTAACGGGTTTTGAAAAAGGGGTTTTTAACCTAAAAAAACGTGGCTATATATACTCAATATAGGACTGATCATTTTTTGCACTGGTTTTACACATTTTTTCCTTGGAATTTTGCCCACATAAAATTTTCTCTTTCCGGTTATTATATGGGTAACACAGTAGAAGACTGTGGAGGTTTTGCTGAGGTCTGCTCTGGAACTAAAGGCCGAGATTAATCTGCTTTGTTCACGCTTCAAGAGTAACTCGAATAATCTCCGTATGTGCTAATTGTTTGATTTACACGTAAATATGATACTGTAATTGCTTCTGCTGCGAAATATAATCCATCATGAAGTTGGTTACAGATGTGTATACTAAGGGATAGGTCATTCTTAAAGCAATTTCATGACTATGATCATATCGGATTTCACATGTGTTGCTAGAATTCTGCATGTTTGGCTTATCATTGAAGATAGACTGTTTAAATTTGGAATCTGATTACTGAAGTTTGGGCTAACCTTTTGTGTCCTAATGAATAAAATGCAAGAACGTGATTCAAGGGCAAATAGCGCCAGATCTGACCACAGCTAGCTTGATATAAAGTTTAAAACTTAGGCATGTTGTATCGTTGTTAATTTGTAGAACTTGCAGCTTTATGAGCTCGAACAAGGTTTAAGTAGAAGTGCGGGATTATGAAGATTTTTATAAGGCATATTCAAGAGATTCTATTTTTAATTATAGTATGAATGTTGTTGTAATTGATTTCAGAACCAATTGATACGTTCTACAATTTCTAGTATGGATGTATTCGAGCCTATAGTCTATTGGGAATTGATTTGCATAACATACTATTATTGTGTTTAAGTGGCATTCTTGTTGCTGTTGTGTTATGAACAATTGAACATAGCAACCCTTTTCTTTTTCTTTTTTCTAAATTCTAATCAAGCTCTGAATTTAGTTCCATATTTGTTGATTTGAATGTTTGGAGTTCAGCAAATACGTTGGCTGCTGTATATGGGGTTTTGTTGATCTGAGTTCACAAACTCAGTACAGAAACTCAAGTCATCGGGCCTCCTTAATAGGAATTTGACAGGCCCGCTCGTAAATAGGCACGACCAATTTGGGCCTCCCCCTCCCTTTTTCTCATAATTCAATTGTCGCATAAATAAAAGCCTAACCCATGTAATTGAATCATGTTCAATAAAGACCTGAATTCTAGTTTCATTAACACAATAGAAATGAAGCAGCTCCAGCACATAAATATCACCATTCCCAACAAACATATATAAAGCGTTGACTGTACGCTGCTGCTGTTAAAGCTACTATATAACACTATACTATACCTCTTTTCAACAATAATGATCCCAGAATCAATGATCTTTTGCCAAAATTTCGAACCTTACGAAAATTAATGGCTTGAACACCATAGTTTGTTTTAGGCACGTTTAAATAAATCATCGTGATTATGGGTACGGTTCCCGTGACATGGTTACGATACGTAAACCCCAATTCGTGTGTGTGTTTCACGCGACTTGACCACAACTTCAAATAATAAAATAAACATGTTATAAATTGTGAGTGCATTTCGTATGGCACAGTTTGTAATGTGTACCAAAACGATAAGTGTACGACATCGTAGCTTGTTCAAAAATAACTCCATAATACTAAAAAGCGATTAAGTAAATAATTAAAAGCGGTAACGAGTAAAATGTCCAATAGGTTTTAAACATGTAATAAATCAGATAATTAGGTCAATTATTAATAGTTGAGCGACCATGCTAAAATCATGGATCTCGGGAGTGTCTCACACCTTCTTCCGGATTAACAAAATTTCTTACCCAGTTTTCTTTGTTCGCAGACCATAAACAGAGTCAATTTTCTCGATTTGAAATTTTAAAATAAACCGGTGACTTGGGACACCATAATAATTATTCCAAGTGGCGACTCTGAATTAATTAAATAATCTCATTTTGAATAATGTCACTTTTATTGAAAAAACTCCTCTATCCCTGGGGAAAAAGGAGGTGTGACAATCAAAGTATGTTCTACATTTGAAGTATCTATTTACATACGTGCAGTATACATAATAGATATCATTTATATTAGCACCAATATATAACATTTATTCATTATATTCGTATACCAAATATATACTATAATATATATGTGTGTGTATATATATATATATATATATATATACACACTATACCTATAGTATATATAAATATTTATATGTATGTATAATATATTATATATAAATAAGGTGATGAAGTAATATCATTGATTGAGAGACAATTCAAATATTCTAGAATAAAGGAGATGGAGAGTTGAAGAACAAATTTATATTTATTCCTACGCCAGTGACTTAAACGAAGCCTAGGGAAGTTAAGTCCTAAAATTTTTATTCCATGGCTGGAAAAGACCATGAAAATAGTTGAAATCACCACTATTTGAAAAAAAAAATGAAAAATCAATTTTAAATCGATAAGTTTGGACTGGGTTAGATAGTACTCACAAGAATGAAACTCCCATCGATAAGCTCTAAAAAAAACATTGAAATCCCAACTGAAGGGATTGTAGCAGCAGCACCACGTCAGTGTTAATTGGATTCAAGTATGAAGTAGATATTGAATGAGATAGAAAATTTGATAAATTTGAAGTAAAAGAAATCCTTAATTCTAAGTTAAGTGGAGGTACTTTTTGGAGAATCTTAGATAATTATGCATTTAATATACTCATAATTGTAATCACAACCCTATTTTCACGTTTTAAAATGAGATACTTCAGGAATATATATATAATCTAATTAAGAAGTTAAAAAATTGAATTAAATTGTATATACTGTAATTATTTTAAGATAGTTGTAACTTTTATAAATAACTCTTCAAAACGTTGTATTCCGGATAAATTTCTCAAAGGAATTTCTAAACTCATGGTGGAACTTTGGTTCACTATCATAGTATCATCAATATTAATAGTAATACTTATCAAAGTGGTAATCATGTTCAAGTAAAGTGGCAAATATAATTGTAATTGGTCTTTCATCGAATGTATTTCACTTATATAAATATTTTAGAAAATAGAAGTTCCATAATAGCATAAATTAGGTTTCACCCTTTGACGTGAAGGTTAAGATCAAACGAATGGTGAAGTTCCACGACTTCCTAGCTATTTAAGCATGTGAAAAGAAATTATCTCGTATTTTTTGTGGAATTTTAAAATACTGATCTTTAAAATTTGCACCCACTTTATTGACTACTAGGTCATACCTTCATGTGAAAACTAGAGCAAGAATTGTTTTTGTATTTCATGTCTGTGATAGTTCACACTTGATAGAGCTAACACGGAATTTCACTCCGTTTAATAAGCATAAATTTTGTTTTATGCATATGAGTTTAGAATAAAGCTTCACACTATTATCATAACAAATCATGCTTCATGCATAAGGTGAAGATTTTGCCAAACTCAATCTGCAGAGAAACAAAACGAATTTATCACCATATATACGAGGGAGCAACATGCATTTCAGTTCCAAAGTTATTCTTGTCTGACATTCAAGATGTTTAAAAGTACAAAGTTTATACACCCTTTCGTAGAGCAGTTAGTAACACAATAAAAATAGGTAACAGAAGAAATAAAATGTAAGGGATTGCCTGTCGGATTGCACCTTCTTCAGATTCATCCTCTTTTAAAGAATAGTTTACTTTATCCCTAATAAAGGCGTTGAAATAATTCTCATAGCCAAGATTCATTGAAGAGAATGTTGAGCCAGTTACCTTCATCATTTCCATGGCCTGCCATCAATTAAGACAAACAATTCGAGTACTCATAGCAAACATTTTCCTTATCAAGGATTTCAAATATATGAATTTCCAGCTTATAAAAGATCCAACCAAAAGCCAATAGTCCAATTTCAATGTTATCTAGGTGAAGGGAAGGGGGTTCAATTGTATCCCCATTGTCGAAAACTCTACTGTGCAAGTAGAGCATTGACGATATTGTTATTGTATATAAAATGTCAAATCCCCTCGACAAAAGGAAAAATTCTAGTATAGTGGTAAAGGCGGTTCAAAAGTTACTTTAGACCACAGGTTCAGATACCAACTACGACATTCTAGCATTGTTTTCGAATCCTTTTGTATAAATTTCTGGCTGAAATCAAGTGTACTTTAAACTTCAACTTTCGACGGGTCTTTACTCTTTGAGTTTGATGCACAACCTGTACTCCCTGAATAGCTAATGATTACCTGAAAGCTGAACATAAATTGCCTTGCTTTCTTGCTAACTTGACCATTAGGATGAGACTGAAGCTTCTCGTACATTGAACGAGCTTCATTGGACCTGTCAATTATGATGTGGATTTGAATGGTCAGTCTTAGAAGCAGGCACAAGGCCAAAAATGCAAGTGCAAGTTCACAGTTAAATGTTTTAACATTCAAAACATCATAGTGATCATGAAATGACAAGAAAGTTTGCTGCAACAATTGTCAATCCACAGTGAAGTTCTAGAGCTCCAATTTCTCGGACTCTGACATAACTGGATTAACACCTATCTTTTATATTATAAAGATTCTATAATGTAAGAAAACCTTCCAGTGCATGCTCATATAACTTTAGTTTTATCCAGACACTTCACAGTGACAAGAGATTTTTCTGTCCATAACATTTAATTAACTTATGCGTTAAGCTCTTGATCTTGTTAGAGAGACATATATCATCCATACTTTCACTTAACATTCTGAGTATTAACCCTGTTATATTTTAGAATTGTCAGAAAGAGTAGGTCATGGCTTAGTGAGTAAGGAATATGGGCATGGCTGCAAAACGTGATGGACATATCAGTATTCAATATGTTATTCCCCTTATAGAAAGCATATGAGAACAATGCAAAGCATCATTTCTCTTTTCCTTTTTCTTTTCTCTTGGGTGAGCTGGAATTCTTTAGCATAAATTCTTTAACTACTCTTGTAACAGAAAAAGACAGGCATTTCATAAGAACTTGTTTAAACCCTTGGAAAATTAGAGAACTACAGATGACATACCTACGAAGCGAGTCTTGACAAATAGACCACTGCAGTGCAGCTAATCCATGAAGTTCAGTCTGCACAAACATTATGTCATATATTTCAATGTCAAATGTACTGGAGAAGAGAAGTGCGAATTGCCTTCAGGTTTGCATTATATTACTTTACGCTTCTGTTAAGTACAGGATAACACAAAGTATTACGCTTCTGTTAAAAACAGGACAACACAAAGTATTACGCTTCTGTTAAAAACAGGATAACACAAAGTTAAGAAGTATAAAAGTTAAGACAAATGTATCTAGTGTCTCATGAAACGGGGCATTCATTCTGTAAGAAAGCAAATCTTAAGTTTTCACATTCAAAAGAGAAAGCAAATCTTAAGTTTTCACATCATTCGAAAGAGAGACAAAAAAGCATGAGTTATTACTTTAGTCCTTGTTACTTATGTGCATGCAAATCAACTTGTTTAAGGCCTCTTTAATCATAATAATGTTCATATATGCAATCCTTATCCCCAAAAGACATTTGAGCGTGAAATTGGCACTTTTCCTTCTTTTTTGGTCGATGGATGTGGGTCATTTGCAGGAGAGTGCTGAGGGAGTTGTGCCTTTACTCATATAACAGACAATGAAGTTGGATAAAATGCAGATGTGAAAAGGAAAGAAAAAAAATGATATATGCATAAATTATGCAAGCTTACAAGGTTGAAGAATATCTAACTAGTACAAGAAATCACCTGAAATGGCAACTCATTCATAACTTTCTCATAAAATGGTAGTGCTTCCCTGAGCTTGCCAAGGTCCATGAAAGAGTCGCCATCCTTCAGTGCCTAAGCATGATAACACTAAAATTAAGAAGTAAGTCATACCTCATGATTCTCAATCAATCAAGAATATAAACCCGCATAAGAATGGCATAATACTAGAAACACTCTTCCCTTTCAAAACACTCCTTCAACATAGTTTATTAACTTATCTAAATCAACCATGAACATAAGTTTCTGAAGTAGTTTAATTTTCAGTTTATCTTGCTTATAAGGGATGGAGTATTTGACAGTAAATCCATTTTAAAAAAGCGTGCTTCAATCAATTTCAATCATGTTGGTAAGGCGTTGGTCTAATTTACCACTTGTCAATTCAGGAAATGAAACCACATCTAGCCTCTTAAATGCATTAAGAAACACAAATGGAAAGACATGTCGCCCATAGAGGACTTTTTGGACTATTTGGTTCTAGAGAATAACTAAATCAGACCAATATCATCCATTTCCTTTGCACGTCCCATTGCCAAACCCTGTGAGTCTTTCTAACCATAGTTTTGCCGGTAATGTCATGCTTTTTGTAAAATAAATCTTATATGCACCATTCGTGCATGTCAAAATGGCTCTCCTTGAACATGAAATGTTGGCACCCTTAATGCTAAAAGTTCATTCAAGATGATCCCGCCAATGCAAAGCACAGATGTCAGTTGTAGAAACTTCAGAAGTGAATCATACTACTTCGGAACTAATGTAACAATTGTCCACATCTAGCATTTAGCTTCACTATTTCTCGTTCATGGCCCAATTAAATATAATCTACAATTGCCTGGATTTGCAAATATATCTAATTAACCACTGGAATGTGGAGATACAAAGCATCATCAAATCGAGGAAAATTACACTGCTTGGTAGGTGCGCTTAAGTTGTAATGAGCTCCGAAGGCCAGTATCCCGGAGGTTCTCTAACTCCATCTGATGGTAATGTGAATTTATCCCACTCACCAAGGGCCATGGCGATGATATAAATTTTTCGAAAATGCATGGCGATGATATAATTTCCAAGTCTTAAAACCTTTATTTTCAGTCCATCTAAATGGATTTGTGAGAACAAGGAGCATATCAGTACCAACCCTCCAAAAACTATCAATCTTCCTCATTCATTTAAGTGACTGACCATGTGACAAGATACCCCTCTTCATTTCAAAATCAGACTCTGGTTTATGTATTCAAAGTAGAAATGATTGGGAAAAACATTCAATTCCACTACTTGAATTAACAAGTCTGGTGTTTATCGAATCAAGTCGCCAACAACATGGCAATTCATAGAACTACTTGAATTAACAACTCTGGTGTTTATCAAATCAAGTCGCCAACAACATGGCAATTCATAGAACTAGGGATGGTGTACAACAGTTTTTATATGCTGAAAAGTCAGAAGTTATGTATAAATGATGAGACTTCTGCATCAGCTCTCAAGATCAATAAGAAGCAGATTAAATGTATTTTCCTCAATGAAAGAAATCTGATGCATTAAAAAACATGATATAAAGAAAAATAACAGTAGCAGTTAAACTATACCTTCTCACATTCAAGTTTTACGTTTTGATCAATACTTAGGCCTACTCTCTTCTTGTAGGCAGCAAGTAGCTCCCTCGTACGTGCTTCTTTAGCTGCTTTCTCTTCTGCTGATTCAAGTGCCTCTCCTGGACGTATTGTTCTTCCACCGCCAAACTAAGCTCCAAATAAGCAATAAGTTTATTCATAGTGTTTTGCATAAATAACTACATTCATTAGTTTAAGAGAGTGGGTTATTCAAAGAAACTAAAATTTGATAGAGAGAGGCATAGTCCGACATAATGATAACAAGAAATAATTTCATAAGCTGGCAGTATGCAAGGAGGGCCAGGGCTAAGAAGGCTGAGAAAGAGATGAAATGCAACCTCTACACACATATTTATACGCTAATGCCGAGAATGAATAACGGCAAGTGTTTAACCTTTTGCAGCTTGCTGGTCTGATGGTTCGATTTTATGCTAATTATCAAAAACATACCAAACTAATAAGGTATCACTACCCAAGAAACCATTAAACAGTGCTTTATTTTAGAAGTAATCAGTAATGAGTAAGTTTTTTATCCTGCTCCACCTTACCACAAAGAGAATCGCTCTCCAAATCCATTCTTACTACCAAAAAAGAAAAGAGAGAAAGTGCTTATTCAAGTGTATCCTTACGAAAGTTAAAACTCTCCGATAAAACATTGTCAGTACACCGAAAATTGGAAGTTGTCAATCAGAATATTCTATACCACGGAGATTAACACTATGTAGCAGCCTTTGCTTTCTAAATCTCCTAGCAACAAAACATTTGCGGATACTACAGCTTGTCATTCTTAACTGCAAAAAGAATAAGGTTTCATGCATGGATTAAGCTGAGTTGCAATTTCCTGAAAATATTCATGCACTCGTCATCAGCATTTTTTATTAGCTCTAAACCCACTTATTTCCAATATTAACCAGATGAGTAAACTATCATTTTGCATGCCTGTTTTGTACTTTTACTCCTTCTCTTCTAAAATTATTCCTGACTTGAAGCTTACCTTCATTACTTTCTACTGCCGCATCGGAGTTGTCAACAGGGATTCAGCCATCATTAAAAATGCTTGTAATGGTCAATTGTACTCGTCTTGTGCACACACATAATAGCCCCAGATAATTGCCACAATAAAATCCCCGACTTTAAATGCTACGCATATTTCTTAAATACCAGGGACAAACAGGTTGTTTTACAACGTAATGCAAGAAACTGATGGAGCTTAATTCTCCAAACAATGAGCCTGTTCACTTTTTGGAGAGACGATTGTAATATGATATCATTTATCCGGTTTTGCTTAGCTTTCTATGTATATCTTTCCTTTGTACTTGCATTTACTGTTTCACTTTTGATTAACTTTCTGCTTTAGGAAGAATCATGGTCAAATTGGTGAGGTTCTGGAATCGGGAGTTAGCACTGAAATTAACCTACTGCTATTTCATAAAACATTGAACTCAGGGCATATCAAAGAAAGCATAAACTTTAATTGCACCAGAACACACTCAAATAAACATATCCTACAATAGCAGTAAAAGCTGCTATTTCCATGAAATCATAGTAGATAATGATAACACGAAGCTTACTGAATAAGAAGACAATGCATAACAAAAGCTAAAGCACAAGTCATAATAGGCAACCTACGGTTTTTGAGATGTCATTTGGTCTGGGGAAAACTCCCCATGTGGAAACCTTCGGCTTATAGGTATTCGTGTCATCTTCTTGGATGCGGTTTGACTTAGATGTCTCAGTATCTACAAACTTGCTTGTGTCCCCAACAAGTATCTCTACATCAGGCAAGTTTCCTTCAGAGAATGAGTCTACTATTGGAACCAATCCAGCAGGCAGTCCCCTGCTCTGCTTTTTATCAGAAAAACCAAGCCCCACGAAATCACTACTTGAGATCGTCAACTTTTCCTTCTTACTAACACTCTTTTTGGGTAAGGAATTTCTGTCACTTTCTCCATTCCCTTTATTTGATCCTACAGAAAAAACTCACAGCCTTCAGTTGAATACAACTCAGATTACAAAATTCCATACTTGTTTCTAGTTTCAATTTTCAAGAATGCTGCAGGATAACGTTGATGCACCAAATGAAGGATAATAAAGCCCTTATCTTTTGCATAACAATCAAACTCTAAAGGGTCATTGGTTCACATGTTGCTGAGATTATAATGCATTAATTCTTTATGGAATGAATAACAATGAAGGGAGGAATATTATACGGTAAAGAATAACAATTCAGAGAATGTGATGCAGAGATTACCTAATTTGATGAAATTTTTGTATTTAATCTTAGACTGTAGATATTTTAATCTCCATATTACTAATACATGTATCCTTGTTTCATGTTCTATATCACATAAAATAATACATAGATTCTCCCACAATTAATACGAGTATTATCTAATACCGGTAACTAAACAATGCCTTAGTTATGCGACGATTATTTTTATTATACAACCAACCAAACACTGCATCAGTCACGAATGAATTTATTTTTTATAATCCCTCCTACCAAACATTATGCCATTTCATGTAGGGAATATCTTTTTTAATCTCCCTAACCAAACAACCCCTAATAATCTTGATCAAACTACTAGAAGTATAACTCTTAAGCTACATCCTTTAACCATGGTTTACAATATCCACACAATCCATCTACAGTTAAAAGAAAATTACACAATATAAAATGCTAAGCACATCCATATTGCATTAAACTTTAAAAAAAAAAAATCTTTCACAACTCCATATTGAAGGTTTTCTAGTTCTAGCTTACTAATTTCTACAAAAAAGATTTACGTGAATTTGTTAATCATTTGAATATAATAAGTAGAGGGTGGAAACTTTTCTCAGTAAACATTCAAAGAAAAAACTGTCCAAAAATCATGGCGAAAGTTTAATTATTGAAAAGAGTAAAGTGAAGAATTTTGGAAAAAGATAGGGAAATAGAGGAAGCATATAAATAAGTAAGAAGATATTTGGCTCACTTTCTTGTTCAGTGTTACTGTCCAATGCAAGTTTATCAGCTGAAGACACCACTTTATCATCTAATTTATTTTCTTTCTTGTAAGCCTTAGCTTTTAAAAATGCAAGCTTCACAGGATCAGTTTCAACCTTCTGGTCCTGGGTTTCCTGAGGCTTATCTTCTGAGTCATTGGATGGTGACAAAGAAGCAGAGATTCTGGGAGTTCTGGATTTCAAGGTAGTATATGGGTTTGTTGAAGAGAGAGCTTTAGACTTGATGGCTGGGAAAGAAGAGAAGACTTGGGAATGTGGGACTAAGGCCATGCCTTCTTTTCTGGTGCTGAATTAATGGGCCAAAATTTTCCAAGAAGTTGTTCTCTATAATAAAGAAGGTGCAGAATTGGCCATGGGAGTGGAATAATAAGGCTGCCCTGCTGATTTACAGGACAGGTGCTGCCGTGCTGCTTGCGAGCTCAGATAAGAGGAGATTTTAGCTGCTAGTACTATTTTCAGCCTCACTTTTTTCTCCTTTTTCGTGTTATTTTTATTTTAATTTGTTTTGCATTTAGGGAAATGTAGAAAAATTGAACAGGTAATGAGAAAAGTGTATGTGTGTTCTAGTAGCATTTGGGAAAATGCTACTAGAACAGTTGAGTCAACTACATATCTATTTCTTTTATTTCCTCTATAAAGAAAAAGATATATAAGTGTGCATAGAATATTATTATTTGTCTCCTTAATTTTCTCTTTTCTCTTAACAAACCAAACAAACAACTAGGAAGTTGTAAAAGATTTCCTTCCCTTCATTAATTAGCTCTATATCATTTTGTTCCTTCTACTTCATTGTTCTGTACTCACCAAAGAATATAGCAATGATTTTCTGGATTAGTTTTTTGGACAACTTTGCATGGATGTGTAACAAATTTGCCTTTTTCACGAAAGATATTTTCTTAGAAAAGCTCACTTTTTATATTTTTAGATTTTCAGTTGATGAATACATACGAAACAATTCACATAATAGAGATGCGATAAAATTTCATATTGAACACACTGCTCGCAAAAAGGCAATAGTTGTTATTATGCATTGAGATTGTGCTTGAGCTCTTGATCCCCCATCTGTTTTTGTTGGAGCTGTTTTTTCAAGTTCACAGCAGAATTTTTATGTTCGATTTGAAATTGAGAGATATAATCAAATCTTCGATAATGGTGTTGAAGTATATTTTTTTGACTAACTATACACCTTTTTATTTCACACTATGAAGGAAAATATGTATTCACTTTTTCGGTATTAATCCATTCAATTAATTGCGTCCTCTTTCTCTTACATTCTCGTATTTTGAGCTTATTCTGTATCCTAACAAAAGTGTTAGATTTTGCATATGTTCAAATGGCCACATTTCCGACGAAGAAGGATGTTTGTTTTGAAATCCTTTTGCATGACTACGAACAAGAGGAATAAGTACCTGCGTCTTATTATTTGATAAATGATAATCATAACATTCAAGAATGTGATCTAATAGTCAATAAAGAATATTTAAAAAAAAAATCAATTTAAATTCTAACGATAACAAAAATATTAAATTATTTTTTGACGATACAAAGGGATCAAACGATCCCCAACAAACACATAGAACAATGAAATAATAGACAAAAGAGAGCTAGAGAAATAAAACAAAAGAGTGAGATGTAGAAACACAAGAATAGACAATTCTTATCCTAAAAAGAGACTCATACATAGGTTCTACGCCCTGATATTGAATTTCCAATATCTTCCGCTTATTTTAGCTGTATGTATTCTCAAAAATAATATTAAAGTTAACCAGCTAGATTCAAACCATTTTTCAAATTGTAGTGAAAATGTAAACCCAAATCATTTTTTCTTTTTCTTTATTTGACAATCATTATTATTCTTTTTTTTCCTCTGGAGTTAAAGATAAATAACATACCGAAGTTTTGGAGTTAATATGCAAATTTATCACCATCTTCCACAATATTTTCTTTACCGCACAGATTGAGTAGATAATCAATTTATACCACAACCTATCGAATGACCAAAAATAAATGAAAAAGGAATTTAGAGGCGTCTTTTGTTTCCATTTAATTGTTTTGATTTTTATTCCGTAATTATTTTTTGGATTTTTACCTTCTCATACACTATTTGAAAATTTATTACCTTTCCAACTCAAGTTTTAACTTAATTGTATATGCATATACACTTTATGAATTAAATGAGTATCTCTTTATATTATAAATTGAATAAGGAATCAATTATTTCCCATCTTTAATCTCTCCCTCCTGCGCTCTGTCTCTTCGTCTCTCTCCTGCGCTCTCTCTCTCAATCTCTCATTCTCTGTTCTTTCCCCAATTTTTCTTCCTTTGATGTCCTCTATTTTTTATCGTTTCATGTTGTATATATTTTTAGTGGAATTCATCAGTGGATTTCAATCGTTTTACTATAATGTTTTAACTTAGCAAATTCTTTTCATGTTGCACATCAAATTAAAATTATCAATCAATAAATTTTGAAGGTATTCAGCCATTAAAAAGCTAGCTTTGAAGCTTTGAATTCAAATTTGGATTTTCAAAAATCATTATTTGTTTGGATTAGGTGTTGTTGCAAACAATTAAAAATATTGTTTGGAGTTTATATCTCAATTTTGAGGGTATTTGGTGAAGATTATACTTGATTTTCACCGAATTTCATATTGAAACTCGAAGAAGAAGAAAAAGAAAAAAAAAGACACGACATACAGTGTACTTACAAAATTATAGTAAAGTTGTATTATAATTGTATGTAAATTATATTATGTTGTAGTTATATATATTTTTTATTTGAATGTTGTATGAAAGTTGAACAATAGTTGTATAATGTATGAATTGTTGTATAAAATTTATATTTAAGTTATCAATACAATATTTTTACATAAAATTATCGATATGTATCAAAATTGTATTAAGAGAGTAAGTTTTGATTTGAACTTTAGAGAGGAAGAGGCACACACCACAGACAAAATATATAGAAATCAGATACAAAATATATACAAAGACATATTGTATAAAATTTATATAAAAATTATATTTAAATTGTATGATATTGTAGTTGTATATAACTGGTATAAATAATGTATGAAAGTTGTAGATAAGTTGTAAATAAATTGTATAATATATAATTAGTTGTATAAAATTTAGTTTTAGTACGTATGTTGTTGTAGGTATATCAATTTGTATTAAATTTGTACGAAAATTATTTTTGAATTTGTATGTTGTTGTACCATTAAATTGTATAATATTAATTGTAAGTACGATGTATCTATTTTAGTGCTTATTTAAATAGGTTTCGTTAATTTGTGATAGATTAGTGTATTGGGTAAGTTAACCAATCAAGTGAAGTAGAATACTTTAATGGCAACTTAAATATGTACCATTCCTTTGCGCTTCTATGCAATCACTTAACCCCGTTCCAAAATAATGAAATTGCTCTCTTCAATATCCTGTTCCTGTTCAACCTAACTGCCTAAACCATGGCACGTATAGACACGTATAACAACATACTCCGTGAATAATACATAGTGCTTCTTTTATAAGATTATATATAAAATACTGGAACGTTGGATCAGAAGACTTCTCTTTTATCACATTTGGGCCATATGGCAATAAATAATATATTTCTTGATAACATTGTTTCGTTGTGAAGCAAAAGGTTATAACTAAAAGGTTGACTTGAAAAAGGAGCTTAGTAAAGCACCTATTTTAGTGCTGATTTAAATAGGTTTCGTTAATTTGTGATAGATTAGTGTATTGGGTAAGTTAATCAATCAAGTGAAACAACATAGTTTACTAGACCCCACCAATAGTAATTAACCTCATAAAATCTTTGGAAAAAATTTGATATATTTCAAAAACTTTATGCAAAAAGATAGTATTGATAACTTAAATACAAATTTTATACAACGATTCATACATTATACAATTATTTTTCAACTTTCATACAATATTAAAAAAATAATAATATATAAATACAACAGAATACAATTATACTATAACTTTACTATAATTTCATAAGTATACGGTATGTCACGTGTTCCTCTTCTTCCTCTTCTTCGAGTTTCAATGTGAAATTTAGCTAAAATCGAGTCTAATCTTCACTAAACACCCTCAAAATTGAGATACAAATACCAAACAATATTCTCAATTGCTTGCAACAACACCCAATCCAAACAAATAATGATTTTTAAAAATCCAAATTCGAATTCAAAGCTTCAAAACTTTTTGATGGCTGTTAACAGTGGAGAGTCAAACACTTGAATACCAAAAACTCTTTAATGCTCATCATCAAGGAGGATTTTCATCCAACTCATATCATCCAACTTTGGACAGTAGTACAATGCTTCAACAAAGCCATTTAATGGAAAAACCATTCACTTTCAAAAAGTTCAATACCAAATTTCGCTTATAACTTGTACAAACAATTTCTTGAAATGTTCGGAGATGTGGTAAATATGCTCACCAATGTCTTTCCTGTTTTTATATTTCTTTATTTTTTCAATTTTCCTACTCTTGAAAGGGAACAGATTGCAATCTATTAGTAGATTTTATCTTAAATGGTTCTCACGGTCCTATGTTTGATTGAATTTGGAAAGAAAAATGTTTATTGAAAGAGGTGTGAAGAGAAAATAAGAATATAATATAACTAAATCTCCTAATTTAAGGCATTAATAATGGATTATATATAATTTATAAGTAATATTTATTTAGGGCACATAATATATAAAATTAAAATAATTTTAATAAATAAATTTCAAATATTAGAGAGGAAGGAAAATATTTTTTTCATTTTTTAGTTAGATCCACCCAAATTTAGTTTAGGCCGGTTCGGGTCAAAAGTCGAAACTAAAAAGTTAAAGTTAGCTCTGCACTTTCTACTTCACCGCCTTCACTTCCTCTGAAGTGACTGCAAAAATCTTCAAAACTCAAACCTTCTTCACCATAAACCCTACGGTTCTCCTCCCCTACAAGATACTACAACCTCATACCAGAACCAAATCCCCTAAATTTTCTCCTCTAAAGTTCAAAATTCAAGTACACCAATATGACTAAGGTTTACGGAACCGGAACCTACGATTTCCGGCGCCACCGCGTAGCTGAGTACCCGGTGGAAGCATTACCGCAGCCGGGGGATAAAATGATGCCTTCCGTAACAGACAGGCCGCCAGAGTCAAAGCCCGGTTCGAACATTCCTAGCTCCATAACCCTTGCTGAGATCCAACGCGACCGCTTGACTAAAACCGCTGCTTCTAATTGGGCCAAAACTGGGGAGAAGAAACCCTTTAGTCCTGAGCTCGTCAAAGAAATTTATGACACGGAGCTCACTGTAAAAGGTTAGTAGTTGAAATTAGAAAAAGTGCTTTAATGTTTGTGTTTTATTCTTAAAAGTAAATGATCAGTATGTGATTCGACTGAGGTCTGAAAGTCAGTCAACAAAGGACTAAATTTTATAAAAACATAATTGGATATATAAATTTCTATTAATGTGTGTGTGCTAGTAATATATATATATATATATATATATATATATATATATATATATATATTTGGCACCCAAGTGTGTGGTCTAGTGGTCAATGAAGTGTCTAGAGATGAGCTCTCAGGTTTCCGTTGGAGATAACAAACACTTGTTGATTTCTTCCCATTGTGGACAGAGTTACCTGCTACTTGTATTGGGAGATAGCAAGTATCGGGTGGAATAGCCTAGCCGTGCACAAGCTGGCTTGGACACCGCTGTCATAAAAAACATAAAAAACAGATAAATGTATGTGCATATGCATATGGTGGTATGTGATGTTATCTTGTGATTAGGCCGTCGTGGAAATAAATTTTGATTGATGATATTTGATCATGGTTTGTGTAAAGGGGGGAGAAAGACGGTTCCGCTGCAGAGGGTGATGATATTGGAGGTTAGCCAGTATTTGGAGAATTATCTTTGGCCCAATTTTGATCCAGAGGCTTCTTCCTTTGAGCATGTGATGTCAATGATGCTGATGGTCAATGAAAAGGTATGATATTCTTACTACCTTTGGACTCATCTGAGTTACTAGGAATTTCTGGTTGCTTGTCAGGGTGCTCAGCCTCACAATAACAAGGCAAAGCTATTAAGTACACAGAGATGGTGCATGTTATTACCATGTTTTTACATAAAGCAACTTATAATACTATACATCTTCTACTAAAATTGTCTGCTTACTGCACAACACATACAGAACGCACCTTTCTCAGATAGAAAGCTTTGAAAGAAAGCTTCCACTTCTTCAACCTCCATGTCTTATTAGGGTTTCCTAAAAGAAACATCCAAGGTCACCTTTGTTGCGGCCTCTTAATAGTTGAGCTGCGATGAAATTCTTGTAATTCGCAACAAAAGATTAATTTGGGGAATCTTCTTTCAGTGTTGTGTTTTTACTTCTTACCCTTTGCTACCAAAAATCCCGTGAAGCATTTTAATGTCATTTTCTCCTTCACAATCCCTTTCCACGCATTTGTCCTATGTGTAAACATTTCCTTAAGAACCATCCATAAATCCGTCCATCTTGATTACAACCATACTTCATATGTACACTATGATATTCACGTCTTTCAAAACCTCAAAAATGCAATTCAGTTAAGGATTGAACTGCTTTTACTCTGCATTTTTTTTTTTGAGAATGGTAACACGTGTAAAAAAAAAAAAAACATTAAGGCAGTGCAAAGCCATATACTTTTACTCTGCATATCTGTGGGTAATTTTGTTGCATTGTACGTCTGTTGTGTTATGTTCAAAATGGAAATTGGTGGCTCTGTTTCTTTTTCCTACAAGTTAAATAGAAGGAAAGCTGCATTTGACTTATAAGATGATGAAAGACTGAATAAGTTACGCATTGGTAGAGTTAGTGAGATATCTGGCTGCATTAGCAGAAAATTTAGAGTCTGTCATGTGCAATAGTTTCAAATAAGGATCATGTAAATGCTTATGATTCCTTTATTTAATCCTTGCACGCTATTTGTCACACGTTACCAAATATTTTTTGCAACTTGTAGTTTCGGGAGAATGTGGCTGCATGGATCTGCTTCTATGATAGAAAGGATATGTTCAAGGCATTCCTTGATAGGATTCTTCGGCTGAAAGAGGTTTGTTTTTGTCTTGGGCTCAACGAATTTTCAGTGGTTTAGTTATCCTAAGTAATTTGGTAATACTTGTTCTATCGAAAAGGCTTGTTTTCTAACCTGAAGCTGCGTTGTAACTTGCTTTATAAGCATCAGTAACTCCTCCTCGGCTACTAATGTGAATAATGACGCATCCTTGGTGGATGATTGATCAGTAGGAAAATTTTAGCTCCACATGAAGTGTAAAATAAGAATCTATTTCAACAGAGTTCTCTCTATCTCTGATGTGAGGGTGCGCTAGAAACTGAGAGTGCTGAAAAGAAACAAAGGCAAAGGAGAAAAACAATATACTTTTATCAAAAGCGCCTAACCACTTTAAGAACACCTTTTTGTGGTGTGGAGACCCTCGAAAAATGCATAGGTGAACTGTTTACTTTTCTGAACGATCAAATAATTCACAGCCTTTTGTCAAGTCTAGGGATCATATCTTGTAAACTTTGACTTGCATCTTACCTTGAAAATGCAATTGTTTTGCTGTTAGGTTCTATATATAGTGTTAGTAAACTATGGATTGCAGAGTTAGCATAGCTACTGCATATGGATACTTTGGTTGACGGGCTAGTTGTGCAGGGATCATAATATAGGGATTGTTATATTATTTTATTAACAATACACGGATCATTATGGATAAGAGTCAATAATTAGCACTATTAATTGGTACACGTGTACATGGTATAATGAAAATAAATTCTTAAATTCAAGAATGTTAGAATTCGTACTGTATAGTAATATCTTGATTTTCTTAAATAAAATATTCTTATTTTTGTTTTTGCTATGACATGACATCTTAAAATAAGGCAGCTTACATCAAGGGTAAGTCACCTTTAAGGGAATTATGTTCTATTTTAGGTGTTCTTCGACAGGTATTGCTAATACAATTGATCTTATTTCACACATAAAATAATACATAAATCCTGCATAAGTTGTGTAAGTATTACTTATGCAGGAAAGGGAAATGACAACTACTACTAATCCCGAGTTTTATGTAACAAGCCTATACTTTTCAGCTCTTTATGTAACTTTACTGTCCAAAATCTTTGAGCAATTGTTGAAATCTTATGCAGACTGGTAAAGAAGAATTTATAATTGTCATTTTTTATCTTGTTAGACTTTATGACCATATGTACGTAACAGTGATGACATGGTTTCTTTTGGCATTTTTGTTTTATCATGCATCCTTGGTGTTGTAGAATTTCATGGTGGAGGTTGTTTAAGCATTAGAATGCTAGAAAGCTATTGTTTCTGATCATCTTGGTCTCCAGGTCACTGTTTCTTTCTCTTAATTTGGTTGATATGCGACACTTTCATGCTAGACTATGGTTCTCGTGTTGTATTTTCTTTTCTTAAGGTAAACTGTTCCGTTTTTAAGATAACTTTCTGATTGCGGCTGTTTCATATGGTTGAACATTTCAGGGCATTGGTAGTTCATTAGTGGTAAAGTTACTGCTGCTATTCATTGTTTTATCTCACAGTTTAAGACCTGGCTGCAGGGTAGAAGCTTGACAATTGCTGAGAAAATTAATTATCTACTTTTCATGATCAATGCTTTCCAGGTACATTTAGATACTTATTGGTGGTTATTACTCTAATTTTCTGATTTCATTTCCCTTCACCTCGAATATCTGACTTCTTTTTCTACATTATCTGAATTTTAACTATTTCTCTAATTTTAGATCGTAAATGTTGTGAAGTGTGGGCAAACATATGTTCCCTGCTCTACCAGCATATGAGATGGACACATCCACGTTTCTTCTTCCTAGTTTTACGAAATTATTCTTAACCTATATCAATGTTGAATGTATCTCTGAGTCGTATAATCGATTTTCTCATTGTTAGAATTGCACCCGGTTAATTATATGGATGATAATTTCTATATATGGTCTTGAACAATCCTTCTGCTTGTGTGGTGTTGACTGTTGCATTTGTCCCCAAGTCCATTTATCAACATGGTATAGCCAAAAACCATATCTAATGATGGGCTACCTAATATTGGTTATCCATGTTATGCTACCCATGCTCCATATATACAGCCTTTGGGGGTATGCGGTAGGTTAGTATTATTGTGGTCTTTTGTGGTTGAGTTTGGCCTAAGGTCCACCCTTTTTTTTTTTTTTTTTTTTTTTAATTCATGAAAAATTATAGCTTCTTGAATGTTGGGAAAGCATATTGTTTTTATATTCACCAACAAAAAAGCGTATTTCGACTGTTAGGTATCTGCATTGCTTCCTGGTACATAAGTCATGGCCGTTGTGCTATTATTTTCCTATTTTGTTTTCTGAGTGTTATTGATTGTACTCTTTTTGATGTTGTCATTTGTTTTCATTTGGATGAATTATTTACTACTTTTGTTCTTTCAGAGTTTAGAAGATGAGATAGTTAGCAAAAAGGTACTGAGATTAGCTGGTCTGCAGTGTTGGCATAGCTTGTCATATGGTCGATTTCAGGTAACTCGTACTGTGTTGCTAAATGGAGTAGAATGTTCCTCATCCCATCTCATTTTCTTATAATAATAATTATTTTTCTTGAGAACAGATGGAGCTCTGTCTTAACCCTGATCTAATCAAGAAATGGAAGAAGATTGCAAAAAGAGCCAAGGAGGCAGCTAAAAGAGGGGAATCTTTTGATCCCTCAAAGATGCTAGAAGTGAATTTCTTGAGACATCTAATTGAAGAGTTTCTTGAGGTATCTGATTAGGGACTTGTCTTTCCACCATTCTCTCTAGCTTGTTCTAGCAGAAAATTTCTGATGCTTACTTTGCCATGATCAGGTTCTTGATTGCAAGGTTTTTCCTCAGCCAAACTCTGAGGTTGATGATCACTTGGATATCACAAATGATTTTGAAGGTGTTAATGATGCCTCTGTCCTATACTGTGAACGATTTATGGAGTTCCTCATTGATCTATTGAGCCAACTGCCAACTAGAAGGTAATAATGCTCTCTGTAGTAGAATAGCTTCCGATGGAGAAGGTTAAAGGATGCTGGCTATGTAGCAGAAACATTAACATGAGTATCATGTAAGGTGTGGACTCAGATATGAAGTGATGAGCGTTGAAAATTAGGAACATGATACCATTCCAACACAATTGCTAGTTTAAAGTGCATAAAATCATTTAATTCTTGATTGTGCTCCTTTTTGTGGAGCTTGGTACTTCTCAGTTTGGCTGACGTTCACTACCATCGTTATATTTGCTACATAATTTAGCAACACTAAATTTATTCCAACTTGTTACCATTTTCTCACGTTGCTTTTTCTATTTGGTTGTTCTGCAGATATATAAGGCCTGTTGTTGCTGATGTTGCTGTGGTTGCCAAATGTCATTTAAGTGCTCTCTATAGGCATGAAAAAGGAAAACTTTTTGCCCAGCTGGTTGACTTACTTCAGTTCTATGAAGGTTTTGAAATTGATGACCATTTAGGGAGACAAATGACTGATGATGAAGTGGTTCAGGCTCATTATGATCGTTTCCAGTCATTCCAGCTCCTTGCATTTAAGAAGATACCCAAGGTCTGTTTTGGTTTCTGTTCCTTTTGATGATGATGAACAGCTCTGGATATTGTTTCTTTTTAAGAGAATGCCATTTTTATGCACAATATAACTGTATCATATTTAATCTGTTTACCCCTCTATTTTCTCTATCTCTCTCTCCCCATGTTTCTGTAGCTACGGGAACTTGCATTGTCAAATGTTGGTGCAATAAACAGGCGTGCTGATCTATCCAAGAAACTTTCTGTGCTTACTCCTGAGGAGCTGAGAGATTTAGTATGCCGGAAGGTTCGTGAAATGGCTCTTTACTATCTCCGATATGTGACATAGAAAATAGGATCATCGTTCATTATTTATCATGTGAAGTTCTTCTATATACAAATTATGAAGTGTGCAAGTTCACTAATTAAATGATGATAAAACCAAAAGGTATATCTCTTTCTTGTGGAAATATAGGATTCAGAGATAGATTAGCCACAAAGGACTAATGATCTCTGTAAACCACTGATTCAACTGCTAATGGTTTACAGCTATTCTTACTAATCTTTACATGTGGGATTTTCTCTTCGGTGAACCTGCTTAAACAAATTACAATCTGGATAATTTGCATTGTTTGACTTGCTTCATGGATTTGAACATATTGGGCTCTATTGGAGATGCCAACACCTCCTCGTCTATTTTCATGTTTGCATCAGTGTGATTTCGAGTCGTTCTTGCAAAATAGCATTGATACACAAAATTATACCTTCCGTATAGATTGTTGCCGAGGCTACAAATGATTAACTTGTTTACCCTTAAAATAATGGAGAAAATGATTGTTCGTTTCACGGCATTGAGGTCCATAAGGACCCAAAAAAGAAAAGGAAGGAATATAAGGCAGATGACTAGAACTAGAGGCGATTTGCTTAGCTCTATGACAAAAGCTAAGACATGTTTGTTAGAAAATACAATTTAACGTTGAAGGGGATTTCTGATAATTGTTGTTTGATGTGCAGTTAGTCTGTGTGTGCTCTCTTATCTTTAACTATTTAGAGAGCTGCCTCTCGAGCAACCCCTACTAGTTATATTTGCAGAAAATGCAGATTGGTTGCTGTATGCGTTCTGACTGATATCATGTCGGATAGTGCAGCTTAGACTGTTGAGTCAGAGATGTGTTGTTGGTGGCTTAGTTACCTCATAATTGCTTTCTGTTTGTTATTGCTAAATGTTTAATATTAGTGCATTTGCTCTCTTATCCCTATGGTAGTTATACTCGCCTATCTCCACAATAGCACAAGTAATTATCTTCTGCAAAATGATAGATTGTTATTGCTTGTCTGATACCTCCTCCTGTATTGCAGCTAAAACTGATATCAGTGGATGATCCATGTTCAGATAGAGTTGATTTCTTAATTGAAGTAATGGTATCATTCTTTGAGAGACAGCAGTCGCAGAAAGAGGCCATAAATGCTCTTCCTCTTTACCCTAATGAGCAAATAATGTGGGATGAAAGCCTTGTACCAAGTATCAACTACACTGGGGAAGGATGCCTGGCACTTCCAAAGCTCAATCTACAGTTTTTGACACTTCATGACTATCTGCTTAGAAATTTCAACCTCTTTCGCCTTGAATCAACCTATGAAATCCGTGAGGACATCCAAGAAGCTGTGCCACATCTCCTCGCTTATATCAATAATGAAGGAGAGGCGGCGTTTCGAGGTTGGTCGAGAATGGCTGTACCAATTAAAGAATTTAAGATTACAGCAGTAAAACAACCAAATATAGGTGAAGTAAAGCCATCTGCTGTAACAGCAGAAGTTACTTTCAGCATCTCCAGCTACAAATCACAAATTAGGTCAGAATGGAATTCACTTAAAGAGCACGACGTTCTCTTTTTACTTTCTATTCGTCCTTCATTTGAGCCTCTCAGTGCCGAAGAGGCTGCTAAGGCAACTGTACCACAGAGGCTTGGTCTTCAGTGTGTGCGCGGCTGTGAAATAATCGAGTTGCGTGATGAGGAGGGAACTCTTATGAACGATTTTACTGGGAGAATCAAGCGGGACGAGTGGAAACCTCCAAAAGGAGATCTTAGAACTGTTACTGTTGCGCTTGACACAGCACAATACCATATGGATGTTGGTGATATAGCAGAGAAAGGTGCAGAAGATATTTATGGTACATTTAATATACTGATGAGGAGGAAACCAAAGGAGAACAATTTCAAAGCCATCTTAGAGTCTATAAGAGATCTGATGAATGAAACATGCATAGTTCCTGACTGGCTGCATGACGTATTTTTGGGCTATGGAAATCCTTCTGCAGCACAGTGGACTAATATGCCAGACCTCCTTGAAACAGTGGATTTCAAAGATACCTTCCTAAATGCTGATCATGTTAGGGAGTGTTTTCCAGATTATCAGGTATTTATTGTCTTTCTTTTTCTAGTACTTATGCTGTGGTGTTCATTGTACTCACTCTGTCTTTCTCTCTGTTTCCTCATCTTCTTTGTTCTAGGTTTGCTTCATTAACCAAGATGGCATAGAAAACTTGCAACCAAGCCCTCCCTTTAAGATTAAGCTTCCTAGGAATCTGAAAGGGAAAGCTCATGCTCTTCCTGGAAGTGAAAAATCTACTATAGCTTTAGCTGATGCTGTAGGTATGCCAGAAGTTCATTCTGAAAGAGACAAGCTTATTGTCGAAGCATATATTCCTCCTGATCCAGGTCCCTATCCTCAGGATCAACCAAAGCGGAACTCAGTTAGATTTACCCCGACACAGGTGCTTATCACATCATACATGATTTATGGTTCTAATTTCTTTATTTTCTCAGATGTTATCCTCATTGTTTTATTTTTTTGGGTTCAATTTTTTTCTTTCTTAATTCAACCAAAGTATAACAATGAACACAGCTAACTCTTTTGGACTCAAGAGCTAGTTCTCAAAAAAAAAAAAAAAAAAAAAAAACGCAAAACTGTATCTACATCATTGAGCAAAATTGGGCTTGCAATGCTATCATTAGTTCCAGCTCAGCACCTTCAAGGAAGGGTATAAGCTGGAACCTCATTATATAGCAGCAATCCAGCCAACTCTATGTTGGATGTCTATTCAACCTCCAATTGACTCTTCCATTTACAATTCCTCTGGCCTATGATATGGAGTTGTATAACCTCATTGTTTTTGTTTGTGTTTTATCGAATTCTATTACTTTTGCTGTCTTGTTCTTATTCTTATATGTCCCCTAATTTCTAAAATGCTGTCATTCGTATTTCATATTTGAAAAAAAGGCTAGCCAAATACTTGAACACTGTTGTCCAATCTGAGTGTGCAGTATTTAATCAGATAAGAAATATGCAGATTCTAGGGGCAAAGTGAAATGTAGAATGGCTTTGTAGTTACCTATCAGTTTAAAAATGACTTTATAGTAATACTGAATGCTTTATGTAGTCTGCCTGCTACCTTCACACTGAATGCTTTATGGGTTCTTGAGTCTGCCTGCTACCTTCACATTGAAGTGGACATGTGGTATTGGTTCTTCTTTTCTTCTATTTTGGTTGGGTTACAAAAACGGTTATGATATAGGCAGTTTCCTACCTTCTAATATGTGCTTGTGGAGCCAGTAAATCTTGCTTTTAATGATATGCAATAAATCCAACTTTCTACCTTTTTGCCCTATAACTGAATCAAATTTGTATTGCTTGGGATCCTTGCCTAAGAAGGGTAGTAATTTACTTTATGGAGGAATTATCTAACATCGAGGATTCCATGTATCAGTGTTGTCATGGTGTTTGAGTATATGTCCCAAGGTTGTAATGGCATTGTGCTACTATTGGTTACATTTAGAATATGCTGATAAACGAAGACTATTTTTCATTGCCTCTTATAGATGCAGATTGAAGATGAACTCGTCTTTGAAAATTGGAAAAAAGTATTCAAAGTTTGAATTATGATGCTTGCGCCGAATCCTTTGGGCACAACTTACATAAAAAGCAAATTGTGGATTAAAGAGACTCACTTTAATCTTGTTTCTGGACTTGTACTTTGCCCAATTATCTTTTCATTTCTTTTGCTTTTACTTTCTGCCCAAGTAGATGAATCTCCTCTTGCTTAATTGTGTTAAATTTCAAGATTCAGAATTTTGTAATGCTTGTTGGTTTCAATGGTAGTTTTGAAATTCTAATGAAAGTTAAAAGAAAGAGCATTTTGTAGAGTCATCCCATGAAATTCTATGTTTTTTGGATTTGTTGGTATCAAAATGACATCCCAAAACAAGACAGATTCACGTCAATCTCTATTAACTGTAGTTGTTTGCGTGCAACAAGGAAAACATGATTGGATACACATTCTATATCTTAGAATTGGCTTCAGACGAACTATAAATTATCATTGCACCTCCTTGCTGTTATATGATCCTGGAATAATAAGTTTCATCAGAGGGATGCTATTGTCCTATTTAGACCGTAACACCTGTTAGGAGCACTGAGCTTAAGTAAGCAAAAAACATTTCTTGGTAAACTCTCCATCAATCGCATGGAGAGAGATTATTATCAAATACCTATCGTTATTTGAGATATAGGTGGATTTGTCTTAGGAAAAAACACAATGGAAGCAAAGGATTCTTTCCATTTGGACCAAGATTTTTTGGCATTTTCCGCTTCCGAGATTCAAAATACATGGACTCTGACCAGTATTTTTTAATGTACTTCTTCACTGTTTCGATATGAGGAGAATTGCAACATGTGACTTTTGGTACAGTTTCCGAATGTCTAAATTTTAATCTTAAAAGAAGTGAATTGGTCTAGTCTTACTTAGCTTGGAAGTTGGTGTAATAAATGAAAAGTTACAAACATATAATAGATGGAGGGTGTGGTTGTGATCAAGAATTACTTGTTGCACTGAGGGGTCTTTTCAATTTGATCAGAGACTTGTATATTGGTGTGGGGATAAGTTTGAGATTAGCAAACCTCTAGTTATAGATAACCCCTAACTTGCCTTAAAAAGCCAATTGTTTAATATTGGTAAGAAACAGGCCTGAGTAGAGCATAATGAACATAAAGGATTCATATAGTCAGCTCCTACTAGTTTGGGACTGGGGTATAGTTGATTTTCAAGGTTCTATTTGTTTTTAAGACCAGAGGAAAAACAGTGTGAAAGTCTGTGGTGCTCCTCTCACACTGTTTGTTGTCTTACTACTGTACAATAAAATCAAGTATCTTCGACTACAAGTTATTGCTCTCTTTCATTCTCCTTGTAGTTTGTCTCTTTTAAAATTCAAGTCTGATTGTGTTAATTTGGTTTAAGAATCACTCTGATTGTTCTACTTAAATTTACTCTGGAATCTTTGCTATTTTTGGCCTATGTAGGTTGGAGCAATTATCTCAGGCATTCAACCAGGTTTATCCATGGTTGTGGGTCCCCCTGGTACGGGAAAGACTGATACGGCTGTGCAGATTTTGAATGTTCTCTATCATAATTGCCCTTCTCAACGGACCCTGATAATAACTCATTCTAATCAAGCTTTAAATGATCTTTTTGAGAAGATAATGCAAGTAAGATATTTTCTGGGTCTTGAGTTTTACGCATTTGAAATGCGATATGAATTTGTTGCAATTTTTGCAATTTTTTTTGTAACTAATGATGACTTTCCTCTGCTGTGATTACTTTAGAGAGATGTGCCAGCTCGCTATCTTCTCCGGCTTGGTCAGGGAGAACAAGAATTAGCAACTGATCTTGACTTCAGTCGTCAGGGAAGAGTGAATGCCATGCTTGTTCGGCGGCTGGAACTACTTAGTGAAGTTGAGCGCCTTGCAAGGTCCCTTCAACTTCCTGAGGATGTTGGTTATACATGTGAAACTGCAGGATATTTCTGGCTGCTTCATGTATACTCACGGTGGGAACAATTTTTAGCTGCTTGCGCTGAAAATCAAGATAAACCTACATTTGTTCAGGACCGGTTTCCCTTTAAGGAATTTTTTTCTAATACTCCCCAGCCAGTTTTCGCGGGAAAGTCCTTTGAAAAGGACATGCGTGCAGCTAAGGGGTGCTTTCGTCATTTGAAAACAATGTTTCAAGAGCTCGAAGAATGTAGGGCATTTGAATTACTCAAGTCCACTGTTGATCGGTCTAATTACCTGATGACCAAACAGGCAAAAATTGTGGCAATGACCTGCACCCATGCGGCACTTAAGAGGAAGGATTTTCTTCAAGTGGGTTTTAAGTATGACAACCTGTTGATGGAAGAAAGTGCCCAAATTTTGGAAATTGAAACTTTCATCCCTATGTTGCTTCAGAGGCAGGAAGATGGCTATGCTCGGCTTAAACGCTGTATACTGATTGGTGACCATCATCAATTGCCCCCTGTCGTGAAAAATATGGCTTTTCAGAAGTACAGCCACATGGATCAGAGTCTCTTCACAAGATTTGTCAGGCTAGGGATTCCATATATTGAGTTGAATGCACAGGGTAGGGCACGACCAAGTTTAGCTCGGCTTTACAATTGGAGATACAGAGAACTGGGGGATCTGCCTTATGTGAAAGAGAATGCGGTCTTTCATAAAGCAAATGCTGGATTCTCATATGACTATCAGTTGGTAGATGTACCCGATTACAATGGCAGAGGTGAAAGTGCCCCTTCACCGTGGTTCTATCAGAATGAGGGAGAGGCTGAATATGTAGTCAGTGTCTATATGTATATGCGTTTACTTGGATATCCTGCGAATAAGATATCAATCTTGACTACTTACAATGGTCAGAAACTTTTGATCCGTGATGTCATAAATAGAAGATGTGTCCCTTATGACTTTATTGGTCCACCACACAAGGTAAATATACTGTTACCTCTTGAGCTGTATCTAGTTGTTTCAGCTTCTGGTATTTTAGTGAGGATCTTTATTAGAATTCGAAAGCAAAATTTTCTCTAGTTTATTTTCTCATTGGCATCTATCTTCGGGAAAGGGGGATTGGGAATTGTGGAAAAGAGGTGGTTCTGTTGAAACATGATCTTTAAGAGCGGGATAATCTTTATCCAAAAGCAGAGAGCGGGATATTACCTCAAATGTCATCAATAGTATAACATGCGAGTCTGTATTCTAGAAGTTTGTGAACAGTTGCAGTGAAGATCCTCTTTAGACTCGGAAAACAACATTCTCTCTTTTGTTTTCTCGTTGGCATCTTTCTTTGTGTGTGTGTGTTTTGGGGGG
>MCJB01007569.1:87845-118088 GCA_002018475.1 Nicotiana obtusifolia | reverse complement strand
TTGTGGGGGGGGGGGGGGAGGTAGGTTCTGGAAAAAGGGGAAGTTGAGTTGAAACATGAATGGTAAGGTGGAATACTACCTCAAATGTCATAAATAGTGTAACATGTCGGTGTATTTGGAATGAATGCTTTCCTCTATTGTTTCAAGGGGGCCCCCCAACATACAATGGGGGAATTGTTAATAAATGCTTAATGGTTTCTCCCTCTGAATGTCTGTTAATTTTTATGTTACTTTTTGGAATAGGTTACAACGGTCGATAAGTTTCAAGGTCAGCAGAATGATTATATCTTATTGTCTCTCGTCCGTACGCGCTTTGTTGGCCACCTTCGTGATGTCAGAAGATTGATTGTTGCAATGTCCCGTGCGCGTCTGGGTCTTTATGTTTTTTGTCGACGTTCTCTTTTTGAACAATGCTATGAACTCCAACCGACGTTTCGACTTCTTTTAGAGAGACCTGATCACCTCGGCCTCAATGTTGATGAGGCAACATCCCTGACAAATCGTCCTGTTGGAGAAACTGGACCAATCAGTCTTGTTAGTGGACCTGAAGAAATGCAGGGTATTGTGAATTTCAAGATGCATCAGGTCTATCAGGTATCTTCTCTCTGACTGCAATATATGGATGATAATTTTTGGATGACATATTTTGGAAGCTTGAAGCATTGCTAGCTTAGTCTTGTGGATTTGATTCGAAAAACTTAGTCAATGGGAACTGTTTGATGTTTCCTGTGTTGTTGACATCAGGGGACACACCGGTTAAGAAATGGTATATGATGGTGTTGCCAATTATATATTTTGCTTTATTTTTATAAATTTCTTCACAAGTCACCGAGAAAGAGTAATATACTATTGGATGGTGTAACATACTGTGACATGCTTGAGTGTCTTGTGACATCTAGAAACATATACTGATTAAAAGATGATGCATGTTGGTGCAGCCCCCTGTCAACATGAAATGGTAGAAATGTTGTAAATGTCATGGAACTGTTCTTTCATCTCTTGTTTGTGTAGTTTAAGACTTTTGTTTCCTTCTTTTATGCCTTCTGCTCAGCTCTACACCTGAGAGGCCTCCCCTTCACTTCTCAATGTTGCCTAGATACTTAATTTACAGATTTTATGCACATATTGTTTTTCTGATGGGGAGCCTTGGAACAATGGTAAAATTGTCTCCCTGTGATCTATAGGTCACGGCTTTGAGCCGTGGATGCTTGCATCAGGCAGGCTGCCTACATTACACCCCTAGGTGTGCGCTCCTTCCCCGAATCCTTCGTGAATGAGGAATGCTTTGTGCACTGGGCTGCCCTTTTTCTAATGTACATATTACGTATCTAGCAGTACCCTGCTTTGAAATCTAATCAAGTGCATGCCCAAATTTATTATCATGGTATTTTAAAGAAGCCTACTTTTTTCATTATTTGGTGCTCAACGTGTTCCTCTATCTTCTGCACAGGCACGGATGATGAGCCATATCGAGTATCCTCCTTATCCAGAATCTGTCCCCGTGCAAAGTGTGGAGCAGAATACGATATCCCTATCCCATCGTATGGCTACTGATAAGACAGCTATTGAAGATGGCACACAAGACACAGAACCATCAGAGTCGATGGAGTCCACGAAGGTCCCACCTAATGATGGAGAGATGTTAGTTGCAAGCCATTCAAATGAAGCGGTTGATGGTAAGGATGAGAGAGTTGCTACTGGCGGAATGGACATCGAGAAAAACTTGAATGTGGAAAGCAAGATGGAAGAGTAATATAAGCTATTCTGCAAGTTTGCCTTTCTGGCCCCCCATGTAACTTGATTGCCACTGAGATGTAAAATATCATATTCATTATCAGCGGCCCTAAGTTGTATAGATCTCTTAAAAGGTTATCTGTTCAAAGGCCAGATGTCGTGGAACAGCTGCAAATGCAACGTTACGTTGGCTGCATTCGACTTCCACAAGCAGCACGGTTCCAAGCTCCACAGCCCGTGACTTGGTTGCAGTGTAGCAAAATTGTGTTCTTGTAGGTGGTAATCACCGACATGAGCAGTAAATCAAAATAATTATTCTGTAGAGATTGGAGGCGGGGAAAACCCAGGGGGAGGGTGTGCTGTTGGCGAATGGACTGCACCACCTCGAGATCCTCATCAAAACACTGAGTTTCTGGATGTGCGTGTACGGCTGGGGACCGGCTACTCATTGGTTCACTTACCAGCGAGTTCAGGAGGTGCCTATGGTCGGTAGAATGACACAACTTTTGTAACTTATTTCCGGAAATTATGGCCAAGTTCTCCTATTTTCAGAGTAGGTATTCTCATATTAACCCTTGCTTGACTTGTTAAAATCTCTAGCCTCTGTATTATCATCTGACTCCTCTTGTTCTAAAGCTTAAGCTTTCATTCAACTTGCAGACACTTTAATTTCAATTCCAACGTTCTCAAACACATGTTTCCACATTCCAACCTATCAAATCAAATACTTCACTTCTCATTTTAAAAACAATTGATTTGGTAACGTGGAATATAGAAGTGATATTATTATTATTATTATTGCTGTAGTTGTTGTTGTTATTATTATTATTACCCTTTGTGGGTCTATGAAATGTTATCTTTTACCTATGAAACGTCGAAATTCATTTCATATATAATTTAAAAAGTTAAAACGTTACATCCCAATTTTACATTTTTAAACATAACTTCTCTTTATCTTCCTACAATGGCCAACTTGTCTCTAGCAACTTCTAGAGTAAATAAGACTTCAACTCTTCGCGTAGTGAACGTGTCATGTCAAATAAAAATGTTAGATGGAATACAAAATTATTATTATAATCTCTTTAACAGAATACCTAGTCAGCTGCCATTCCTGTGTCCACATTCTCATAGCTGGCCTGCCGGCGCTGGTCCAACGTCACCCTCAGAAGAATTCACTCTTTCAGTTGTAAGATGGAGGAAAGTGAATTGCGTTTACTTTGTCATCTCTTAATTTTTTTGTTCCCTACTTATTACTTAATACATTCCACTAAGATATGCTCTTCATTTTGTGTTGACCTTAATTGAGAATTGATACTGTTTATAAAGTAATTGGACTCGTATATTATTACATTTTTTTCGTCTCCTTCCTCGTATTCGGTGACAGAAAATTATTTAACAGTAGATTCCAACGGACAGAAGAAGGACCTTTTTGAAAATAACCATCAAAGAAGGACCAGCCAAAAAATAAAAAGAGAAATGGAGAAAAGGAAAAGAAAAAGTGGAGTGTGCGATTTGCTCGTACAAGTCATAGAAGAATATTTAGGACTAAGTCAAACATTCAAAGTTTATTAGAAGTATTTATTACGATGTGAGACTTTCTTGATCATTAGATAGATGCCTTCCTTGCCTTCACATCCATACAAAGTACATCCTTCCAATTTCTCTCTCTCCCCTTTCTCTCATGAAAAATGTACAAAAAATAATTTTCAAAATAATTCTATAAAAAGTTGTTATAAAAATGACCACATGTATAACAAAAAAACAAAACACCACTTTCAATTAGGAAAAGGATTCAATATTTTAAGGCAAATTAACCCTTGTATTTCACGTCAATGAATTAAGATGATGAACATAACAGACAAACCTACTGGTACTACAGCAAGAGTTGAACCAAGTCTTGGTCTTTCTTCGTTTTCTTCTCTTCTTTCATACCAGAGAAAAGAAAAAACCGCAGATGAGTATGAAAGAAGAAACATTAATCATAGAGGTGTCCTCTGATCAACAATCAATTACTACAACAGATGACACTATGTGTTCATCTCAGGGGAGAGACTCAGAATATTCATCTGCTCAAGTACAACTCTTAGAATTTATGGAGAAACTGAGTTCAATTCGCACTGAATTGAAAGATGATAAAAGGGTTATTATGACCAACAGTACTCCTATTCAGAAAGCCATTAAATCACTTGAAGTCGATTTTAAACGTGCCGAGGCCTTATTGAAAAGCAACCAAATTTCCCCTGCTGCACATGATGAGCAACACATACAAGTACAAATAATTGTGCAGAATCTTGCAAGGGCTTTAGGCCTTGTGCTCTTTGCTAGTCATGATGTTGTCGAAATTACTAACAAGGTTGAGATTGAGACACTGAGAAAAGAGATGATGAAGATGAGTAGTGTTAATAAGCCTAGTTTGATCATGAGCTCAGATGAATCCGAGTTCGCATCATATGATCGAGAGATAGTGGAAGAAGAAGACGATCGAGTGACTTTAGATGTCGATGATATTGTTGTTCGAATCAAATATAGTGATGATGAAACTCTTAAGTGCGCGCTCCATGGATTGAATACATTGGTTTTGGATGGTATGGTTACTAAAGAAAGGGTTCATCATGAAGATGTGATCCCCGTTCTGTTTAGTCGATTGAGTTCAAGTAAAGCTGACCATAGATTGATCATACTCAGAATACTAAAAGCCCTGGTTTCTCAAGATGACGAACATAAGGTACATTAACTTAGTACTCCCTCTGTCCCAATGGATCTAGCACAGTTCAAATTTCGAGAGTCAAACAATTTTTTCTTTGACTTTATCATATGCCTTTTAAATATTTTAAATTGTTATTATTGTGACTTCTAATACCTTTATACGTACTTTCCAATTATGTAAATTTTATTTCAAAAAGTTTAGAAATTCTATCTTTGAATTCACCATCAAAATTAAGAAGTTTGATTCGCGAAATCCGAACTGTGCCACATGAATTGGGACGGAGGGAGTATTAATTAAATGCATCTAAATTTTGAGGATCAAGAAGCTGAAAGTTTGGACTTTTCACATTGTGTGTAGGAAAAGATGGCAGAAATGGGAAATTTATCGATACTGGTGAAGTCATTGGGTCGTGATTTGGAAGAGCAAAAGGAAGCAGTGGGGTTGTTGGTGAGTCTCTCTGATGTTGCTGCAGTTAAGAGAAGAGTTGGGAGAATCCGAGGCTGCATTGTAATGTTGGTTGCAATTTTTAATGGAGATGATCAAATGGCTTCTCATGAAGCTGCCAACTTGTTAAATTCTTTATCAGGCAATACTCAATATGCTCTTCATATGGCTGAGGCTGGTTATTTCAAGCCTCTTGTACACTACTTGAACCAAGGTAATTTATGAAACTTCCATAAATTATATATCCTTCTGTCCCAATTTATATGAGACTCTTTGCCTTTTGGTCTGTCTCAAAAAGAAAGTCACCTTTCTACATTTACAAACAATTTAGTTTCAAAATTATCCTTTTACCCTTAATGAGATGAGATGATTTATTTCCACACGAATAACTAACGATTGTTTTACACCACAAGTTTCAAAAGTCTTTCTTTTTGTCCTAAACAACGTGCCTAATTAAACGGGGCCACATAAATTGGGACAAAGGGAATATGTGATTAATAAGCTATATTTACTAGGACCGTTATTATATGAGGTCTACCCGATGCTAGATGCAAAGGTACATAATAGATCGATATGAATATAATGAGCTGATTAATATATCATATATATGTTTGCAGGATCTGATATGAGTAAGATTCTAATGGCAACAGCACTTTCTAGAATGGAGTTGACAGAACAAAATAGAGCTAGCCTTGGACAAGATGGAGCCATTGAACCCCTAGTGAAAATGTTCACAACTGGAAACCTAGAAGCTAAGCAATCGTCTTTAAACGCGTTGCACAACTTATCTGCCTCGAAGGCAAACGTTCAACTTCTGATAAGATCAGGCATCGTTGCAACTCTACTGCAGCTTCTTTTCTCTGTGACATCGGTGCTCATGATCCTAAGAGAGCCGGCATCCGCGATTCTTGCAAAAATAGCAGCTCAATCGGAAGCTGGCATTGTACTAGTGAAACAAGATGTTGCTCAGCAGATGCTTTCGCTCCTAAATTTGACTAGTCCCATAATCCAGTGTCACTTGTTAGAAGCACTTAATGCTATTGCTGCACGTCCGAATGCCTCAAGGGTCAGAAGAAAAATGAAGGAAAATGGCGCTGTTCGCCTTCTCTTGCCATTCCTAACAGAAAGCCGCAATACCAAGATAAGGAATGGAGCTTTAAATTTGATTTACGTATTATCTAATGATATGCAAGGTGGGGAGCTAATGGAACAGCTTGAAGAAATGCATCTGAACATATTGATCAACGTCATATCATCATCATCCATGACGGATGATGGAAAGGCTGCTGCTATTGGCATTCTAAGCAATTTTCCAGTGAGAGGTAAGAATGTTACTGATATGTTTATGAGAGCTAACCTATTGCCCATTTTGGTTTCCATATTGATGTCAAGTACTGCTGCGCCATCACGATTATTAGCTGAGAACGTTGCTGCAATATTAATCCGATTTACTCTTCCTTCGGATAAGAAACTACAACAGTTTTCTGCTGACAATGGAGTGGTCAATGTTCTGGTAAAGTTGCTGACGTGTGGTTCGATAGTTGCCAAATCTAGAGCTGCAGCATCTCTAGCTCAACTATCTCAAAACTCGGTCGCTCTAAGAAAATTGAGAAAATCAAGATGGTTTTCGTGTGCCCCTCCTCATCCTACAGATGCTTTTTGTCAAGTACATGATTGCCATTGCTCTACAAGAAGCACATTTTGCTTGGTAAAAGCAGGGGCAGTGCCTCTGTTAATCGAAATATTACAAGGCAACGAAAGGGAAGCCGATGAAGCTGCACTAACTTGCCTTGCTACATTATTACAGGATGAGATTTGGGAAAATGGGAGCAATTTCTTAGTGAAAAAGTCATGTGTACAACCAATTATCAAGAATCTTGAAGAAGGGATCAGTCTGAAAGCTCAAGAGAGATCACTTTGGATTTTGGAACGGATTTTCAGAGTGGAGGCTTATAGAGTAGAGTATGGTGAATCTGCACAAGTGGTGCTCATTGATCTAGCACAGAATGGTGACTCATTGTTGAAACCTACAGTGGCTAAACTGTTAGCACAACTTGAGCTCTTGCAGCCCCAATCAAGTTACTTTTGAGACATCATGTTAATGAGTTTCTTTTTGTATACTTCAAATATTTGTTGATTGATTGAAATATTGAAATTGTACAGTGCTTATACTGATAAACATTTTAAGTTGCGAATTTTTCTCGTTATTAAAAAAGGTTTTTGGAAATGAATTAACCTTGTCATCTTCAGTACATTATTTCAGCATTCTGAAGTCCTAGTGTAGAGGCCACCGCTTCTTCTCCTCCTAAACGTGTGAGTATTGTGAAAAAATATGAACATCTAATTCAAAACCTTATGACAATTGGTGAAGTAGCCCAGGATCGTTTAAGTCCCTTCGATACCCTTACGCAATCAATAATGGACAAATGTACTATTCTTAAATGTAGGTCACGGGTTCGAGCCGTAGGAACAACCTCTTGGAGAAATGCAAGGATGCATACAATAGGCTCTTGTGCTCCGGCTCTTTCCTGAACCCCGTGCATAGCCGGAGTTTAGTGCACCGGACTGCTCTTTAGTTTTTTTAGAGAGAGGGGTGGGGGGTTTGGAGGGTGGGGTGCGGTGGGGGGAATTGAGTACAGAGAGACACTTTAGGCTCTTCATATGAAGCTGGTTATTTCAAGCCTCTTGTACATTAGTGAACCAAGGTACATGAATTGTAACTATTTGATTAATAAGCTATATTTGATTAATATATCCTAGTACTAACTATTTGATATGAGTAAGATTCTAGTGACGACATCACTTTGAAGATGAAGGTCACAGATCAAAACAGAGCTGGAGCAATTGAACACCTATTCACCACTAGAAACCTAGAAGCTAAGCAATTATCTATATAAGATCTATATTACTAGTAATTAACTCTACGTATCCACTGCTAAAATTGAAACTGAAAAGTGAAGACGAAAACCTCATGTTCTATCACTTTCTGTTACTGTTCTTGGACCTGGGCAATGGTGATCTGATCGGATCATGCTTCCAAGTGAGTGCAAAACAAGGCTTGTGAGTTAATCTATGACGAAACATCCAAACAGTTGCCCAATAATCGTTATGTTCATGCAAACCATAGGATCTGTAGAACTTCTTCCACCCTGAATTAAGCACATAAAGCTTAGAATCTGCCCAAGACTTGAATATCATATCGTATGCAACCCCGTCTGGACCATAAGTAGTCACTTGTATTCCTTTACTATCATAAACATCTTCATGTTCTTGCAACATTGGCAATATAAAAGCTATGACTTTGTCCCTATTCAAAGAAAGCCTGTTAAAATTGTCGCTTAAATCTGTGTGTGTCAAGTGCTTTTCGAAGGGTTCACTGCATATTCCAATGACTCCTCTTAAACTTTGTATTGGTGGAATTCTTGGCAATCTTTTGCTTAGCATGTTTTGAAGTAATATAGCATCTTCCTCTTTCAAAACATGGTGTTTCATTGATAAAAGTATATAAGCTGCATTATTAATGACCTCCCTCTCCCTCTCCCTCTCCCTCTCCTCATGGATTTGTTCATTATCAGCCATGATTGGTGGTTCCACTTCCTTGGATTTATTGTTACTTATTGTTCCTCTTGAATATGCTTCCCTTTTTTGCCATGATTTATTTACTCACTCTTTCAAACCTAATGAGAATTAAACTACAGCAAATTAAAGACTATTATAGAGTGTTATGAAGAAGAAAGACTTCTTAGAATCTCAGGATATTAATAAGGTTCTGGGGTGTGCGTCTTAGTACTCATTTATTATATATATATTTATGTTTTTCCCCTAATTTTTCGTGTTTGTATTTATGGTATTTCCGTGTAATTAAGGGAAGAAGCTAATGTCATCAAATATTAACACAGTAGTCTTTGGTACGTAACTAAAGATTTTATTTTTACCTTCTACCTTGAGGCTTATAGCAAGCGCAAAAGTGCTAATAATTCGCAATTATCCTCACCTTGTCTTTTGTCAACTACACCTTAAATCAAGGTATTATTATTACCACATACAAACAACACATGTATAGTTCAAATCCAACTCCCCTCAGGACTTTGTGGTCACCAGTGATACTTACGTGCACCGAGTTTACACTTAACTAAATAATTAACGAGTCACTTAACCTTTGGTAATTAAGTGTTAAAAAGTGATACATATGCCATAAATTGCTAAGTCTAAGATAGGAAATTTTTTATAAGCCCCCAAAAAAGCACGTGTACTAAAACTAATTTGAGTTCATGTGAATTGGCTTTAAAAAAGTAGCTTTGCAGCAGAAATAGTTTTTAAGCCAAAAAAATAAGTTGGGATTGTCCAGCTTATTATTTTTGACTTGTTTTAAGCAGTTTTAACGCATTTTAAGCACTTTTTGACTTTGCCAAACAATAAATAAAAAAAAAAGCTTAAAAGCTAGCCGATTTGTCCATATTAAAAACCAATCCAAACACCCTCATATAAGAAAAGATCCCTTGTCGCAAACTTTCCTAGACCCAAATCCTACTAATAATTTTGAGATATTTACTTATTTAAACTAATTTTAAAACTTATTTACCCTCACTATTGAAGTTTTAATTTAATTACAAGTCCATATACAAATTATCAATTTTATAAAATAATGTATTTGCCTCTAATCTTCCACACTTTCTCTCCCTCTTCCACCCCAAAATTAAAATTATAAATTAACAGAATGTTTGGCTTCTTTCTTCTCAACTTCAGCCATACCTTCACGTGAGTAAAGAGATTTTGCATCAATCTATTCTATTATATTTTCTCTTTCTTTTTGTTTTCCATTTTTTTTCTATGTTAGATGTCTCCTATTATAGTTTTGGCAACTTTTTTCTATGGTGCATGTTTACCTTTCATATATCGATACAATAGCTAATTTGATACTATGGGCGGCTTGATGTTAGTTCAAGTTTAATCCAATGTACTACATGAGCTCTATTTGAAAACCTGGCTGCTGCTTGAATTAACGATAAATCATTGCTAAAATTATTTCTTCATTCATTTCATTTTACAATGGTTTTCTTTTACTGTCGTGGAGTTTAAGTTTAAAGAAGAATAATGAACGAATCATCACTAATGAACGAGGGAAGATCGTTAATTTCTTTTAGCTTTTTGGAATCAATAGACAAAATAATATTAATCAGAAATAAGTAGATTGAATTAGAAACTCTGTTAATCCATTAGAAAGTTTAGAAGCTTTGAATTCGAAAATCGAAATTTACAAAATTAATTTTTGCTTGAATTGGGTGTTGATGCAAATGATTGGGAATATCTTTTGGAGTTTATATCTCAATTTTGAGAGAATTTGGTGAAGATTCGAGGTAGTTTTGGTTGAAATTTAATATTGGAACTCGAAAAAGAAGACGTAAATGAATTGTATATATTTTGTATGTCGAGTGTAGAAACAGTATATAAAATATCTACAACTTACATAATTGTATACAAGTTGTATATAAATTATATGTAAATTGTAGTTTTAACCGAATTATGTATAAAAACGTGTATTAAGTTTTAGATAAATTGTAGATTTTGATCGAATTTACATATATTTTATAAAAACTTTAGTTACTTTCTATAAATATGAAAACTTAGACAAAATAAAATAAATAAATTTAAATTTAGTATATATACGAAAAAGTCCCATTAATTTTGGCCCGGAGTAACGTATCTAGTTGTTCCTGGACAAGAAATCTCCTAAATCAGCTACGAGCTTTCATCGGTAACCTATTCAGTCGCCTAGTTCCTGAAAATATCTATCTTCGGCGAAATCGAATTGTAAAGTTCTCCCCTTTTTCTCTTTCTACTATATTTATATTTTTTTCAGACGCGATACTCTAATCCTGATTTCTTGTATATTAGAATACGAACTATGAATTGGGTGTCAATTTTTGTGTCTGCACCTACACATGATGATTCTTTAACGATTTGTTTTTTCGTTTTTCTTTTTCAGCTTCTGGATCTTAGCTGCTAGGTTTTTGTTTCGATAAGTATGACTTGCCGGTGCGTTTCGCTAAATTTTGTTAGCTTACCCTTTGATCTGATTATTACGGGTATTATTATTATTATTATTATTATTATTATTATTTATTATTTTTATTTGCTGGTTTAGATGTGCTTGTAGGCAATTGCTTGGGGCTTTGAGTGGACGTCTGCCAGGGCCGTCTCAATAAGATTGGGGGACTAAAGCCAAATTTCAAAGAGAGGCCCTAAGTAAGAATATAAACGATAAATTTTCAATACAAAAATATAAAATAAAGGTAAAGCAATAAAACTGGTTCAAGAATTTGATAAGTTGATATACAACAATAACATACCCAGTGAAAACCTACAAAGTGGGATCTGGGGAGGTAGACTGTACGCATACCTTACCGGGTAGAGATGTTGTTTTCGAAAGACTCTCGGCTCAAGAGAAAGCATGGCCAAAAAAAAAAAGAGGCCAGATAAGGACAATCAATTACAAAAGCGAATAAGTTATGATAAAGCAGTCTAAAAAGGAGCAATAACTATCACAAATAAATAAGATAATCGAAGTACAAGAAATAATAGATAGTAACAGAAATCAAAGGGTAAGAAACTATAGAGCAGATAAATTGATATAATGATATTGAAAAGTGTTGCATTGCTTCAATATAATGATTGTTTGTTGTAATGCTTTGAAGAAGACAACTTGTAAGCCGGAATAAGCTGACGATTGAGAGACTTTTCAATATTGAGAATAAGAATAGTGAAAAAGAGAATGAAAAAGGTAAATATATAAAAATTAATGTGGGTCCATATTAGTTGTTAGGATATAAATGAGGCAAAAAAAATAAAATAGCTGCCCTACCCATATATGGAAATAATTTATTAAAAGTTATTCCATTCTCTAATTATTAATACGATCCTCACAATAAAGTTGTTGTACTTTCGCTCCAAAAATTCTTTTTATATTTAAATGTACATACATTTTTTAAATAAAACATATGGAATACGTCAAGAAAAATGAGCCCCCCAAAAAATTAGGGCCTCAAGAGATCGCTTTACTGGCCTTGTACTCGAGCCATCCATGACGTTTGCCTGTGCCTTCGCCAACATGGATAAGGTAGGCGTCTATCTTGTCATATATGCACTCTCCCATGTAGAGCTGGCAAAATGAATAAAATATTTGAGTACACGCCAAGTTAAAAAAGGATTGAATAATTAACTTTGTTGAATATCGATCAACCCATATTATTCACTCAAAAAAGGGGAAGAAATGGATATCCATAATGAGTTTATAAGGTAGTACTGTTTAAAAATAAAAAATCTAAAACTTTGTATTTATGTGAAGTAACGACTAAGGAAAAAGCTGCTTGTTTTTGGGAAAGCTTTTCCTCTTGAATTAACGTATAGAGTCAAGAAATTCTTCCGATCATGTTGAAGAAGTCATGGATAACAAGGTAAACCATATTATTTGTGACTCAATTCATTTTCTATCAATATTAAATATGGATATGTCGAATATGTTATACATCTTGTCTAGCCCGTTCTTAACCTGCCCATAATGGCCACCCTTACCCTCATGTTTTATCCTGAATTTATAAACCAATTGCCTGCTCATTGTGTAGGGCATACAGCCAGAAAGCCGTCTCAGATGGTCCACCCCAACCCAGAATTCCTTACCATGGTAAATTTTGTCACTATTATCACCATTTGTTTGATTATCACTTTGAGTTTTCCTTATTATAACTGTCTCATGTCTTGTCCTTGCAGTTATTGCAAAATGGTTAAAATATTTAAAGTATTCCGCTGCTTTGGGCGCTCTTTGGAGCGTTGCTGAGAACGTGCTCATCAGGTGCGCACCTCACTTTACTTTTTCGTTTTCTCAGTTATTTCCAATCAATACTTTTGTGGAGGTCCATGAAAATCAAGAAATAGGTCAAAGTTACCGTATTGCTGCTACTGGTTCATCCTCAAAAGCTCCAAAAAATCAATACTGACATGAATTATTTATCCTTTTTATTTCTACACCAAATGTATAAATTTTGAAGTCATAGTCATCTAGTTCTTCTTTTAAAACAAAAAACATGTGCTATTTTTGTCCTTCAACGCATCTCTTATTCTTTCCTAGCCACAAAGTAATGGTTCTCTCAATCTTCTACCAACTCTCTGAGTCCGCCAACACTCTTGTAATATGTTTCTTGCGGATTTTAATTTTCAAGACACTTCAAAACATATATCAATTTTAAAGACAAAAGTATTAAGAATGGGATTGAAGGGATACTTTTATAATTAGCGTTAATGACATAACTTTTAGAAACCCCAAAATTTTTTTTGTTTACACAAAAGTCCCCCTCCTGTTCCACCCCTATTCCTCCACCTACTCCTCCCCTCCTCCTCCTTCTCCCACCGCTCCTCCTCCCCTTGTTCCTCCATCTCGCAATGCTCCTCTCTATCCTCCCCTTGCTCCTCCATCTCGCAATGCTCCTCTCTATCCTACGCCTCTCCTAATCCTCAAACATTTAGGAAGATGTTTCAAATATCTACTAGATAAATATTTCAAACATCTACTGAGATGTTTCAAAATACCTGCACAGATGTTTCAAACATCTGTGGAGATGTTTGAAATATAATATCTGTGGAAATAAGATCAAACATCAAAAAGAAAGAAGCAGAAGAAATATCTCGGGAATGTTTTCGAACATTCTGAGAGATGACATCCCGGGGATGTTTTGCATAATACTTATTTATTGGAATGTCTTAAAATATCTCGAGGGTGTTTTATAGAATACTCACTTTGTAAAATTTCATATTTTTCTCTTTCTCTCGTATATTTTAAATCACTGAAAAAAAAGAAAAAATAAAAGAAGAAGAAGACATTCCAGGAAATTCATACGCTCCGCGGACGGAGCAAAAAGTGGCTTCGGCAACAGGATCCAGACCCCTTCCGAGAAGCTAGAAAAGCACTTCGTCACTTTCGTGTACCCATCGGACGGAGATGAAAATGAGATGAAGATGGAAAGAAGAAAAGACAAGGAAGAAAATGATGAAGAAGAAGGTGACATAGACGAACCAGCAGCAGCAGCAACGAAAGTTGAAGAGCAAGAAGAAAGTAAGGAAAAAGAATGAGAGAATGAGGAAGACAAAGAAGAAAGAAGGAAGAAACAGAAGAAGAAGTAAGAGGAGCAAGAAGAGGGAAATGAAAATTTAAAATAATTTGAATAGGTATGGTTTTTTAAATTTTTTGAAAATTTTAATATTTATCCACAACTTTTGTTATTTTTAATCTGACCCCGAACCCCTTTAATTACACATTTTTTGTTAACAAAAAAATATGTTCTAAATTATTACACAAGACTTCAAAAGTCTTTTTTACCTCATTCTTTCCATGTTTCTTCTACAATCCAACTCTAATTGTCATAGAAGCTGGATAGGTTGTACGATACAAACCCACATGACCGGCACCAAACCACATGATATACCTCAACCGCGTCATGAAAATCAAATAACCGCAAAAGTTATTTAAAAATAATATATATTTTTTTACACAAGGTAGAGGTAAACCTCCCCAAATTCCATTTGTGGGATCACACTGAATATATTGTTGTTATATTTATATTTTCAAATTAAATCATAAAATCTGTAAAAATCCAAACTCATATATGAAGCATTTCGTAGAGAATAATGAAATCGAAATAAAGTTAATAATCTTTCATGCGCCCTTCAAATATTTAGCACACATCGGACTTCTTAGTGGCCTTCAAATATTGTAAAATTTTCTAGGGTGCTTCAACAGGGTCTCCAAAAGTCTTTCTTACGATATTGACAATAATTGTTTCTCTCAACGGCGCACCTCCATTCTCATTAGAGCTCCACAACCATTTAAAAAATGAACTCTTATTATGAAGATTTAAATTCCTCACACTTAAGCACCACCCTTCTTGTCCTTCATAGCTATTTGACATTTAACTAGATGTAACTTACTTTTGTCTGCAAGAATTAAAGAATCGTGTGAACGTCACTTGGCCTAGTTGTTTCGTCCTGTATTTATCAATATTATTATGTGCTTAAGAAGAATTGAAAAATCATATGAACCTCACGCCTTGGTGTTTGACATTGTTGAAACCGTGTTTATTACATTTTTATCGAAATACTAATTTTCTTACTTTGATGTTGGTCCCAGCAGGTCAGATGATAGCGATAACCACCATGCTAATAATGACGTGAACAACTCCGAGTAATATTGATGTAATTATTTAGAGAGTGACAGTAATAGTTAGAGTTTCTTGTATGGATTATATGGTTTCAGTACTAAAGTACTGTTTTGCTACATATAAAATATAGAAAGTTACCAGTTTTTTTAAAATAAAATTGTTTTAGTCAAGGCTGGTTTACTTTTTCACTTTCATACAGTAGAAGATATTGTTCATCAGTTGTAAAGATATGGCAGTGTCATTAATTTTGATTCTTCTATGACGTGCTTAAATTAAGTTAATGGGAATCAATAGTGGTTATCAAATCTTTAGGATGCTTAAACTTATTGGTGAGTGTTACTATAAGCTAATAGCTGTGACCCATGAATGATCGTAATATAATGGTTGCCGGGGCAATATGACTATTCAGGATTTTACATTTCTCTTTTGGCTTAACACATACCTCTAAAACCTACACGTAGATTTATTTTGGACCTTTTCTTTGCATATGCACGTTATTTATTATTTGTCGTAGTATAAACCTCGCTAAAAGGCAAAAGCTCGTACCCCTTGGCATTGCCATGTTGTTGCTGCCTGATATTTTATCTTGCTTCGACAACTTATCGTGATAACTCCATCTTTCAATCCCCCAAGCAGCCTACAAAAATGGTTTTATTTGTCTAGTAATAGTGAATATACAGAGAAAAAAATTACGAGATACAACAAACATATATTTTGTATTTATCATTCGTAGTTATATTTTTAGAAAATTATCATTTATGGCTATATTCGAATTTTATAATAAATTCACTTGCAGTACTAAACACCCGCTTAGTAAGCGAGGTCTTGGTTCGACTCGCACAGAGAGCATTCTATTTTTCTGCATTTCTATATTTTCTCTTGGTTGTATTCGTTACGCGAAATAATATAGTTGATACAGGTTATATTCTTTGTATACATCCATGTATTTCACCTCGGTTGTATTCGTTACGCGAACGAATACAATTGATACAAGTTGTATCCGTTGCGCAAATGAATACAGTTCACACAGGTTGTGTAGCATAGTACTTAGGCAAACTGTAATTATATTTGGTAATTAGCCTTTAAACTGTAGTGCTTTATGAAAATTCCTCTTACCTCTGAGAGCTTTTTTCAAATCACCTTTTGTAACGACCCGGCCGGTCGTTTTGAGAGTTGTAGTCCCGTTTCCCCATTTACTGCTCATTTTAGGCTTAATAGTTGCTATGTGACTTGCCGGGGTATTTGGTTTGGTTCCGGGGATTCGGAATGAGTTGAGACACTTAGTCTCAAGGTTGGGAGCTTTAGTTGAAAAGGTTAACCGGATGTTGACTTATGTGTAAACGACCCCGGAATGAAGTTTTGATGGTTCCGTTAGCTCCATTGGGTAATTTTGGACTTAGAAGTGTGTCCGGATAGTAATTTGGAGGTCCGTAGTTGAATTAGGCTTGAAATGGCAAAAGTTAAAAACTTAGAAGTTTGATCGAGAATTGATTTTGTGGTTACCGGGCTAGGATTTTGGTTCCGAGAGTTGGAGTAGGTCAGTGGTGTCATTTATGACTTGTGTGCAAAATTTAAGGTCAATCGAACTTGATTTGATAGGTTCCGGCATCGAATGTAGAAGTTGGAAGTTCATAAGTTCATTAGGCTTGAATCGATGCGCGATTCGTAGTTTTAGCATTGTTTGATGTGATTTGACGCTTCGAGAGATTTCGTATGATATTTTAGGACTTATTGGTATGTTTGGTTGAGGCTCCAGGGGCCTTGGGTGAGTTTTAGATGATTAACGGATCAAATTTTGGACTTGGAGATTCGCTGAAATTTTCTGGTGCACTGATCTGGTTTCCTTATACGCGATTGCATGGACAGATCCGCGATCGCGTAGACTTAATTGGGTAGTGGAGGTCTTTGTTCTACGCGTTCGCAAGATGGGACTGCGATCGCGTAGTTGTGGGATGCAGTGAATCGCGAATGCGTGGCTAAGGTCGCGTTCGCGTAGAGTATAGGAGGCAGCAGCTGAGGTCACACGTTTGCTCTTCGCGATCGCGTGTAGATGGAAGCGATCTCGTAGGTTGAGAAAAACAGTTCTTCGTGTTCGCATTAGGATTGACGCGTTCGCGTAAAGGGTTGAATATCTGGGCAGTTGAGTTGTGCTTCGCGATCGCGATTAAGGATATCTGGGCAGACTTAAATATTTCAAAAATGAGGGTTTGAGCCTATTTCACAAATTTGATTTTGGGAGCTCGGTTGGAGGCGATTCTTGGAGAGGTTTTCAAGGGAGTGATTAGGATAAGTGATTCTTACATAGTTTTGGTTAAATTTCATGTTTATATCTTTGATTTCATCATTTAATTAGTGATTTGGGTTGAAAAAGTGGGAAAAAATGGAGGAAAGTCTTTAGGCCGAATTTTGGGGATTTGAGTGAGATTTTGGTATCGAATTTGAGTAATTTTGGTATGGTTGGACTCGTGGTTGAATGGGTGTTCAGATTTTATAACTTTCATCGGATTTCGAGACGTGGATCTGGGGGTTGACTTTTGAGTTGACTTTTTGACTTTTGATTAAGAACTTAGTATTTTTAAATGGAATTGATTCCTATAGCTTGAGTTGATCGTATCGAATTGTTTGTGGCTAGATTCGAAGCATTCGGAGGCCGTTTCGCGAGGCAAGGGCTTGATGGAGTAGAGTTTTGCACAGTTTGAGGTAAGTAACACTTCTAAACTTGGTTCTGAGGGTGTAAAACCCCGAATTACGTGTTATGTGATTGGTGTAGAGGTGACGCACATGCTTGGTGACGGGCGTGTGGGCGTACACCATAGGAATTGTGACTTGGTCAATTCCAGATAACTGTATATAGTCGACTAATTTTGTCGTTACCGTATTTTTACCACGTATTAGAGAAATTGAGTTGCCAGTCATGTTAGAAATCTTGCTTAGGCTGCGTATCGGTACTGGTGGGACCCACATAGGTCGTGTTACATGTTGAACTATTTGCTAAACTTGCCATTTTATACTCAGTCACAACTATTATTTGCATATCACATCTTAGTCTCTTTTGTCTTTTATTGATACATCATATCATCATTGTTTGGGCTGATTATCATGATCTTTGTTAGCCCGAGAGACTGGAGAGGTTAATGACTAAGTGAGGCTGAGGGTCTATTGTGAGCGATATTCATGGGATCGGGCCGCACGCCGCAACAAGCTTTGTTGTTTCATGCCAGGATTTGGCTTAATGTAGCGCTTGAGCTGAATCTACCCCTCCGGAGTCTGCATATCCACAGTGGGCGCGCAGTTGCTAGCGATTATGTGTTGAGTTTTATTGCAAAACCTGAAAGTATGTCTGAAATCTTATACCATTACCTGTAGATTATGAATTTCTGAGATATCACTGTCATATTTTTCGTGGATTTTTCGTACTATTAATTCTGTATGTGGGCTGTAATGTTCGAGCCCGACACTACTTTCACTCCAAAAGTTAGATAGGTTACTTATTGAGTTGGTTGTACTCACACTACACCCTGTACCTCGTGTGCAGTCTAGGTGTTTCCAGTCACGACGGTTGCTGATTCACAGAGTTCAGATATTCGGAGATCATCGAGGTAGCTGCTTTGGCGTCCGCAGGCATTGCCTCTCCTCCCCTATCTTTCAATTTATTTATTCAGTTCTACTTTTCAGATAGTGTACCAGACTATGGTATTATGTAGATGCTCATCTACTCAGTGACACCCCGATTTTTGGGAAAACTTATATATTGAGTTATGATATTCTATCCCGTTTTATGAGATTTTTATTTATTTAAACTATTTTAGTATATTTTAAAGTTGAAGTGTTGGAAATATCTGAGTAGTCGGCTTGCCTAGTACCATGATAGGTGCCATCATGACATGTTGGGTTTTGGATCGTGACAAATTGATATCAGAACCTAGGTTACATAGGTCTCACGAGTCATGAGCAGGTTTAGTAGAGTCTTGCGGATCGGTACGGAGACGTCTGTACTTATCTTCGAGAGGCTGCCAAACCCTTAGGAAAACTTCACATTCTTGTACTCTTGTCGTGCGAATTTGTTGATTCCGAGAACTAAACTTCTGTTATTCTATTCTATCACAGATGGTGAGGACACGTGCTACCGGCCAGACAGACAGCCACTAGTACCACCGCCTAGGGCCACGAGAGGCCGGGGTCGCAGCTGTCACAACTCTTTTCGTACACCTCCGGTGAGAAGTATATAAAGAGTTTTTCCAATTAAAGTAACATTAGTCGAAATGGGATTATTTAATTATTTTTAGAGTCGCCACTTGAAAATTTTAAATTGGTGTTCTAAGTCACCGGTTTTATCCCAGATCGAGGAAAAGATTTGACTTTCTTAACGAAGTCTGCGAACCAGAAATTCTAGGTAAGAAATTCTGTTAACCCGAGGGAAGGTGTTAGGCACCCTCGGGTTCCGTGGTTCTAGCACGGTCGCTTCATTGTCATAATCGGCTTATTATTTGATTTATACCTATTATCAGCCTATAGTGCATTTTACTTTACTTTCCGCTTTTAGAATTCGAAGTATTGCAATGTTAATCAAAATATGTCACAAATTACGTCACATAAATGCACCCGCAATTTGTAACACCTTTTAATTTAACATTGGGATTTGGGATTTGGTAACATAAATGCGCACCCGGATTCAGGAAATTAAATTATTAGAATAACGCGCCTAAAGCAAGCTACGCGTTTTAGTTCTGCGAGGGCCATGGAATTCGCTAAATAGCGCACCTCGATTTTTCTAAGTGTTTAATTAATGAGGGCTATATGTAAATTCATTTGGTATGGCACGCCTCGAATTAGTTTTAAAGCTTTTATTATTTAAAATTGTTAAAATCGGGTCACCTAAAAGGCACCCCCGAAGTTGACATTGTCACTATGCCACGGGAACCGTACCCATAGCCATAACGTAGTTAATCGTGTTTTGAAGCTAGTTACTAAAATTTGAAACATTAATGCTTAATTATCTAAACTGGCGTTTAATTGTAAGAGGGCCGTTGGTGATCGTTGTTAATTATATATGGCTCACCTCTGCTAATTTAAAGAATTCCTAATCACTATACATTATGCAAGCAGTGGTCTGTTTAATTTCCAGTAGTTGTTGGGTCTGCTTATGGAACCCAGTTTTTTAGTTTAAGCCCTAAACAAATTGCCTAATATAAACCATTCATAAATATAGCCAATGACTTTGTAAAAACAATCATGTACTGGCTTTAAAACTAATTTGCAGGAATAATCGCATTTGAATCATAAATGGAGCAGATTTCAGATCGGATAACTAAATTACGAAAGCGACCAGATTCTGGATTGCATTAACAGCACTATTTCAGACATTAATTCCAAGGTAAGATCGATCACACAAATCTAATTACAAATACAACCATCGGTTCTGTTTCGATGTTGCATTACAGTATTGTTGCCAAACCACAGCCTTAAAATAGGCCAGTCACCGTGATTACAAGAACAACCACTATTTTGACGAAATTGGCCACAACCTAAATTTATACTAACAGCATTTTCGAAACAGAAATTTCACAATGAGCCAATCATCAATATTACATTAATGTATACATTTCCAGAATATTGGCGATATATGAACTTTCATCGTTAATGTTCCAATCATCCTGAATTCGAATTTTGCAGTAATTTAAAAAAAAAACAACCAACAGGGCTATGTCTTAACTCACAGAGGAAGCAGCTTAATCTTAAACAAAACAGATTTCGAATGTTAATTCAGTCTTAAATACTATTGAGGTGACCAAATTCACGAATACAATTCATATATTGCAAAGGAATTTGATGTATCAGCCTTCAAGGATTTTCAGTTTTATACAATGAAAAGAAATCATGAACTACCAATTTCAAACAAAGCCTGAACAGATTTAACAAAATAATGAGTAATTAAATAATGGACAGCCTACAATCAATGACTAAGTTATCTTCATGCATTCATCATTTCATATACTAACAGGAAACAAATTCAGTTAAGCTTGAAGCTTAAACAAACCAAAACTTGAACAATAACATTTCAACTTCAACTTACAACTAGAAAACCAAAATTATGAAAAGCTCTTAACATACCTATATAACAGTAAGCGAACAGAGAGGCAGCTAGCAGACCACCAGTCGGCAACTCGAATGCACTATTTAAAGCAAATACTCAAATGCCTTTGACGAAGCAAGCAACAAACTAACAACAGCCTCAACTTTGTTCCACTTCAAAAAAAAATCAATTGCTGAATTTTAGCTCAAGTGCCTCTTAAGTTTCTGCTTTTCTCAGACTGTTATTTTTCTGAAGTGTTACTGTATACCCCCCCTCAATGAACGACTGACCCCTTCTTTTATATCCCAAAGAAAACAGACTCCTCACCCCAGATTTTCTTTTGGATTTTATTCCTTTTTCTGTTACCAGCACCCACCCCTCTGACCACTAACAGATTTTTCTCTCACAGATTTTTTCCTTTTGCATGTGCGTGTAACTCCTTAAAAGGATCTGTTGTGGATTTCCTCAAAATCCTTTTTACCCCCCCAAGTTCCGTTTTTGTTTTATTTAATACCTGCTAGAAACTTCTACTAAAGGGTCGAACTGAATTTTAACGGGTCAAAATGACCCTGCCCAAAACGTCACATGCGTTCTGAAATTTCTTCTGGGCCTCAATTTTTAAAAGCTTGTTTCATTTGTGGATTTGCCACAGAGTCTTATGACTCGAGCCCAAAACAAAAACGAAAAACAGTTTTAACAACTAAACAAAATTGAACACGGAAGATTACAGAAATAGGGTAGAAGATGAATCGATATTCAAACGGAGTAAAAAGCAGTGAAAAAGAAAAGGGAAAATGCAACTACCTCGAACAAAATCTTCTTAAGATTCTGATTTTGAGTTAAAATTTACTTTAACCATGTGTTCTTGTTAAGAACACATGGCTAAAATCTATTTTAAACTCAAATCGGCTCCATAAACCTTGATTCAAAAATTTTGGATTTTTAGGGTTTTGATTTTGATTTGATTTTTGATTTAAAACGAGATGCTTTTAGGGACGTGGGGGTGTAAGCTCGGGGTGAAAGAGGACCGATTGTTGTTTATGTGGGGATTTTTGGACCGGTTTTGGGAGAAGCAAGCAGCCATGGCTGCTGGGCTGCTAAGGTCTCGGGTGGGGGCTGTTTGGACGATGAGTTTGAAGGGGTGGGGGGTTAGGTTTAGATACTTTTATAGTAGAGGGTAGATGAGTTCCGAGCCGTTGATCTTGTTGAGATCAACTGCTCCGATGAGCGTTGGGAATACGACGTCGTTTGATTTAAAGGGGGGGGGGATCATTGGGCTGATCCGGTTGATGTTAAACTGGGCCAAATTTAAATTCAAAGTACACGGCCCATTCCGGTTGTCTTCCTTTTTATTTTTGTTTGATTTTCCCACTTTATTATTGATTATTGATATTACCTCTTTTAGTTTTTCTCTTTCTTTTTTTTCTTTTTTAGTTTTAAAACTTAGGAGACTTACTAATTAAACTCCTAAATTACCTAAAGGTGAAATTGAGCTAAAATAGCTATTTATAAGAATTAAAACAATGCTAGATTCTAGGAATTAAATATTAAAACTAAGAAGAGTATAAAATGAACTATTTTTTATGATTTTTTAATTTTGTAAAATCAACAATTACTAATTCAACCCTAAAAATGTAAAAATAAGAATGTTTCGGGTACGATAAAAATTACGTGCTCACAGCTGCCCCTCTTTGCTCGAAGGCACGAAAGATTTTCGGGCAAAGACAAGATGAGCAATTCTGCGGGGTTTTTGCCTACTCGAAACTATATGAGGAGCATTTTTGAAGATAGTCTGACCGAACCTCGCTTCGAAGGTTGCCTACATATCCTTGGCTATAAAGGAATCAGGTCAGTGTAGTTCTGGAAATTTTGGTAGCTGGGACTACCAGGAAGCTGTGATTTTCGTTGTTGCTGCTGCTGTTACTGCTTGCTGCGCTCCTTATTGCACCAAAATAAAAACTAAACTAGCTACGTCTATCAACTATTAGTTACAAGATTCCTATCTACAAATTTCTTGTAACTTGATCTTGAATCTTCTTGTGCATCTCGAACTGTTTACTCGCATTCTTGAGGCAAATTCCGATTTGAGCCTTGATGCTCATCAGCTGTAGGTGCTGCTTCTTTTTCAACTATCGGATTAAGGCGGGACATGCGAATCTTATGACTTCCGTCAAATTTTAAATATGTCACGTCCTTGTTCATTGCAGCATTTGAATTTACTTCCTTTCGTTCCTTTCTTTTCTTTATTATGGATTGAGATTCATTCTCTAGGTCATCTCGGACCTTGTGCCTCGAGGGAAAACCTGCTCAGACACCAAACCAAATCAAGCGAACAAAATTATCCTAAAATTTGTGAATTATTTGTGACTAAAGCTAAAATATTTCTTTATAAAAAACAGTAAAATAAAGGAAGGAATGCCAGGTTATGCTGGGAAGCCGACCGCTTTATGCTGAAAAGAAAAGTCTTCGGGTTATGCCGAAGGTGTTATTAGTCGATTCTACTGGGGAAAAAGAAAAGAATTCCTGGATTATGCCAGGGTAAAAGAAAAAGGTCCTTGGGTTATGCCAAGGAATCCACGGGTTATGCTGGGGATAACGGAAAATAAAGGTCTTCGGGTTATGCCAAAGAGGTCCACGGGTTATGCCGGGGAGTCTACTGGTTATACTGGGGAAAAAGGGAAACAAAGATCTTTAGGTTATTCCAAAAAGGCCCACAGGTTATATCGGTGGTCCACGGGTTATGCCGGGGATGAGGAAAAAGGTCTTCAGGTTATGCCAAAGAGATCCGCAGGTTATGCCGGGGATGAAGGACAAGGTCTTCGGGATCTCGGGTTATGCCGGGGATGAAGGACAAGGTCTTCGGGATCTCGGGTTATGCCGGGGATGAAGGACAAGGTCTTCGGGTTATGCCAAAGAGATCTGCGGGTTATGCTGGGGATGAAGGAAAAGGTCTTTGGGTTATGCCAAAGAGATCCGCGAGTTATGCCGGGGATGAAAGAAAAAAAGTCATTGGGTTATGCCAAAGAAATCTAAAATAATGCAGGAAAGAGTTTGGAAGAGACTTCCCTATGATTATTGCTGCAAAGCTGTTTTTAGCCTTTATGCAGTTTCCTTCTGGTTACACCTTTTCTTTGTATTAGTTTCGGAAGCCAAATTAGACCGAAAGGGATTCAAAGAAAAGTAAACAAAAGGCAAGAGAATGAATTTAGGAAAGCGTCCGCTTCGGGGAAGAGAGAAGGACTTATCTGGGGTGCATGCAGACTTCACATAGGCCTGACATGCTTCTTGGACTGGATGCCCGATCTGCGCCACTATCCAACTTTCTCATGAACCCCTCACAATCCATATTCTGAAATCGAGAAAGCTTGCCAGGACTTTTTAGTACCAATAGTGGCGAGAATTCTTACTTTTCGATCAACGGCGCCCTTTGCAGGTTTTTGCCAATTGACCTCTCTCATTTCTCTTCTCACCGTCGCCTTGCAGTGCTCTTTGCGAGTTTTCACTAACAAGACTCTCTCGTTTCCAGTTTATCTGCTTACATCGCCTTACGATGCCCGTGTGGGTTTTCACCAATAAGACTCCCTCATTTTATTTCTCTCATTTTGAATGCATTCTTTTATTTTGGGAACCTTTCACCGATTGATCAGAAGGACTTGAACGGGATTTGGTAAAAGAGAGTTTTGATTGAATTACAATTTTGGAACATTTCAGGCGAAACACGGCCGAACCGTTATAACCTCTGCCCCAGTTTCACTTTTGGGGAAATTTGGATTTTTATTTTGGTGTGACTGAACCTCAGGGAGAGGCTGCCTACGTATCCTTTCGGAATCAAGTCAGAAGTAGTTTAGGCCTACATTGGTTTTTGGATTTTTGTTGTTGTTGTTGTTGTTTTTTTTTTCTTTTCTTCTCTTTTTCTTTTCTTTTCTTTTTCCAACTAAGCTTGACATTGATGCTTTCGAGTTCCAAAGAGGGTGATCAAAGAAGAATAACCGGCTCAAAGGGTTAGCAAAGGATTGGAGAGTTTGACGTAGCGGGAATGAAAGCCTTCGTCATCTCAATCGGAAAGATTACACATAGTACCTTTTGACTGCATCCGCATTCACTGCTGTCTCGGGATCATTTCCTTCAATGTCTCCCAAGTACAGTGCTCCTCTCGGCAATATCTTTCTGATGATATATGGGCCTTTTCAATTAGGAGCAAACTTTCCTTTTGCTTCTTGATGATGGGGAAGAATTCGTCTTAAAACGAGTTGCCCCACTTCAAACTTTCTGGGCCGTACTTTTTTGTTATAAGCACGAGCCATTCTTTGATGATATAATTGCCCATGGCAGACTGCGGCCATCCGCTTTTCATCGATCAGGGTTAGCTGTTCCAGGCGGGTTTTGACCCACTCGCTATCTTCAATTTCTGCTTCGACAATAATCCGCAGGGAAGGAATCTCTACTTCCGCTGGTATCACGGCTTCAGTGCCGTAAACCAAAAGATATGGAGTTGCTCCAATTGATGTACGCACAGTGGTGCGGTACCCCAGTAATGCAAATGGCAACTTTTCATGCCATTGCCTGGAACTTTGAATCATCTTCCTCAAAATCTTCTTGATATTTTTGTTTGCTGCTTCCACAGCACCATTGGCTTTGGGCCGATAGGGACTAGAGTTTCTATGCATTATTTTGAATTGTTTGCATATTTCACTCATCAAATGACTATTCAGATTTGCAGCATTATCTGTGATGATGGTTGCGGGGATGCCAAAACGGCATATGAGATTGGAATGCACGAAATCCACCACCGCTTTCTTGGTCACAGATTTGAGGGTGATTGCTTCAACCCATTTTGTGAATTAATCGATGGCCACCAATATGAATCTGTGCCCATTTGAGGCTTTTGGATCGATCGGCCCAATGAAATCCATGCCCCAGGCAACAAATGGCGAAGGTGACGACATGGGATGTAGTTCCGTGGGAGGTGCATGAATCGAATCACCGTGCACCTGACACTGATGACATTTTCGCACAAAGCTGAAACAATCTTTTTCCATGGTCATCCAGTAATAACCTGCTCGGAGGATTTTCTTGGCCAAGACATAACCATTCATATGGGGTCCACAAACTCCTGCATGCACTTCATGCATGATTTTTCTAGCCTCCTCGGCATCGATGCATCTTAACAGATTGAGGTCCGGGGTTCTTTTGTATAGGATGTCACTACTTAAAGAGAAACCGCTTGCCTGTCGTCTGATGGTTCTCTTTTGGTCTCCACTGGCTTGATCCGGGTATTCTTTAGTTTTCGGAAACCTCTTAGTGTCGTGATACCACGGTTGAGTACTTGTTTCTGCTTCAACCGTGTTACAATAACCATGCCTTTAGCGGATTTGGATCTCCAGAGGGTCAATGAGGGCATTGCCTGGGTATGGCAACATCGAAGCCAAAGTAGCCAATGCATCAGCTAATTCATTGTGACAACGTGGGATGTACCTGAGCTCTATTAATTCGAACTGTCTGCTCAGGTCTTCCACGTGTTGTTTGTATGGAATAAGCTTGATGTCCCTGGTTTCCCATTCTCCTTGGGCTTGTCGGATAATCAAATCCGAGTCTCCCATGATTAACAAATGTTCGACATCCTGGGCGATCGCCATATTCATACCCATAATGCAAGCTTCATACTCAGCTATGTTGTTTGTGCAGAAAAATCGAAGCCTGGCCGTAGCCGGATATGTTGACCATCAGGCGAGATCAGAATTGCCCCAATCCCAACACCTTTTGCATTCACTACTCCATCGAAGAACATCTTCCACATACTGGTATCTTCGGATATTACCTCAATTGAATTTACTTCCTCGTCTGGGAAGTAAGTATTCAAAGGTTGATATTCATCATCAATAAGATTCTCAGCCAGATGGTCTGCTAACGCCAGGGCTTTCATTGCCGTGCGAGTGACATAGATTATGTCAAATTCTGTTAGCAAGATCTGCCACTTTGCTAATCTCCCAGTGGGCATCGGCTTCTGGAATATGTATTTTAGCGAGTCCAATCTGGTTATGAGTGTGTGCTTGTAAGTAATGCCTTAACTTCTGAGCAACCCAAGTTAAAGCACAACAAGTTCTTTCCAACAGAGTATATTTGGCTTCATAGCTGGTGAATTTCTTGCTCATGTAGTAGATGGCCTGTTCTTTCCTTCCGGTCACATCATGTTGCCCCAGGACACAACCGAAAGAGTTTTCCAGGACTGTCAGATACAAGAATAGAGGTCTCCCTGGTTCAGGCGGGACTAACACTGGTGGATTCGACAGGTATGCTTTGATTTTGTCAAAAGCTTCTTGGCATTTATCTGTCCATTTGATGGCTGCACCTTTCTTTAACAACCGGAATATGGGCTCACATGTAGAAGTCAGTTGAGCAATGAACCGGCTGATATAGTTCAATCTCCCCAAAAGACTCATGACATCCTTCTTGGTTTTGGGAGGGGTAGATCCCGAATAGACTTTATCTTGGTTGGATTTAGCTCAATGCCCCTTCGACTGACAACGAAACCCAGGAGCTTTCCAGATGGGACTCCAAACGCACATTTGGCTGGATTCAGCTTCAAATCGTATTTTCGCAGCCTCTCGAAGAATTTCCTCAGATCTTGGACATGATCGTCCTTAGTTTTGGACTTGATAATCACATCATCCACATACACTTCTATCTCCTGATGCATCATGTCGTGTAATAGCAGTCATAGCTCTCATGTATGTTGCTCCGGCGTTTTTCAATCCGAATGGCATGACCCTATAACAATATGTGCCCCAAGGTGTGGTGAATGCTGTCTTTTCAGCGTCTTCTTTGTCCATCAACACCTGATGATATCCCGCGTAACAATCCACAAAGGATTGTATTTCATGTTTGGCACAATTGTCAACCAAAATATGGATGTTTGGCAGAGGGAAATTGTCCTTGGGACTTGCTTTGTTCAAATCTCTGTAGTCCACACATACTTGGGTTTTCCCGTCTTTCTTTGGTACTGGGACTACATTGGCTAGCCATGTGGTATACTGAACTACCCGGATTACTCCTGTCTTCAGCTGTTTTGTGATCTCTTCTTTGATCTTGTCACTGATATCAGTTTTGAAATTTCTCTACTTTTGCTGAACAGGGGGATAATTAGGATATGTTGGCAATTTATGAACCACCATGTCAACACTGAGCCCTGACATGTCATCATATGACCAAGCAAACACATCTTTGAATTCGAACATGAGCTGAATTAGTGCATCTCGATTTTTTCATCTGTGTGAATGCTTATCTTGGTTTCTCGGATTTCTTCAGAACTGCCCAAATTAATCGGCTCGGTGTCATTTAGATTTGGCTTGGCTTATTCTCGAATTGTTCCAATTCCCGGTTAATTTCATTAAAAGCCTCTTCTTCATTATATTCCAGTTCTTGATTCATTACATCACAATTAGACAGCATGTTTGGATCTGGGCATGAAGTCCGCAAGCATGTCATGTTACTTAAAGCCGCATTATTAGAACTGAAAAGAAGAAAGTAAAATAACATAATCAGAAGAAGATAATTGACGAATTATTGATTTTCATTTCATTGAATTTTAAAGATAACCAGGTTTACATTTGGAATTTAAAAGACAAGAAACTAAAAGAAAACATCTGAGTTACACCCTGGGATAGCTCGTGATGCAAGAAAAGGTGACAAGACAAGTCTACCGGGACTCCCGCCTAGTTGGGAAGGGCGTGGCCTCCCAGTTTTGTAATTTGGCATTAAGTCCTATGTACAGCACCTCAGCGGTGCTTAAGCCTTCCCCTTCTTGAACCATGTGGGTTTCATACAACATTTGCTTCATAGCCCTACAGATTTCCTCAATTTCTTCAGCCGTGAAGGCTTCATCTTCCTCCTCGTCACTGTATTTAGGCTTGACGAAGGTTTTGTACAGAGGCAGGATTGGCTTAGTCAAAACCCAACCATCATTCTTCCGCTTCTTTTCCCATTTGAAGTCAGCTGGCGTGGGCCGGAAACCTAGCCCGAAGAATCCCTCACTAGCAGTCGAGGTGATGGGCTCAGCTGTTCCCTGTAGTGATTTCCCGAGCCCTTTTCCAGGTTGGTAGCCGTGTCTGATAATTTCCTTGGCCACCATCATTGATGCGTTCGACAGAAAAGGTTGGGGGCAAGGGCTTCCTTCTTCATATTGATCTGCAACCACAACTTCAAAAGCTTGGTAAATTATATGCTCGCTTCCCTCTTTTGCCTCAAGGCACGGGACCGATGGATCCCGATAGATTGACTGTTCGTCTTCCCCGTGGACCACGATCTCCTGATTTACGTGTTCGAACTTGACCATTTGATGGAGAGTGGAAGGTACAGCCCCTGCTGCATGAATCCATGGACGTCCCAAAAGAAAATTATAGGATGTGTCCATGTCTAGGACTTGGAAGGTTACTTCAAAATCGACTGGTCCGATAGTTAAAGTCAGGTCTATCTCTCCAATGGTATCCCTCTTTAGACCGTCGAAGGCGTGCACACATACATCATTATGCCTGATCTTTTTTGTGCATATTTCCATTCGTTGCAAGGTTGAAAGTGCGCAAATATCTACCCCGGAGCCTCCGTCTATCATAACTCTCTTCACATAGTACCCTTCACATTTGACTGTTAGATGAAGGGCTTTGTTGTGAGCAGCTCCCTCCGGGGGTAAATCATTTTTCCCAAAAGAAACTTGGTGGGTTATAAAAAACCTTTCAGCCATTCTTTCCAGTTGTTTTATTGTAGTTCCAATGGGGACATAGGCTTCATTGAGGGTTTTGAGCAAAACCCTCTGATGCTCATCTGAGCTCATCAATAGTGACAGAAGAGAAACCTGATCGGGGGATTGCCGGAGTTGATCGATTATTTCATAATCTGCCGTTTTCATCTTTTGAAAGAATGCTTCTGCCTCCTCAGGACTCACTGGTTTCTTAGACGGGAAGCATTTCTTGGTAGCGCTGTTTACTTCCCTTAAATTGAGATATCTTTCAACCGGCTTGTCTTCCTGATTTTCTCCCAAGATTTCTTTACCCTTGTATGTGGCCACTGTCTTGTTATAATTC